>JAUTDX010002041.1:0-54600 GCA_030844895.1 Ambrosia x helenae
AACACGGAGACCTGCTAATGTTTTGATCTCCGGTATTATGTACAAAAAGTTATTTAATGCGATGACTACAGTCTTGATATCGATCAACTACTAAAATGTGTCAATGGTCGGCAGAATAAAGTTTTAAGAAAATATAAGCACCATGCTAGTGGTTGCATAATCCTCATATGGTGACTGGTAACGTTGAACCCATTGGAGCTCAACCACTTAATTGCCTTGGAAGTGGTTAAACATTTTGTATGAAAAGGATTTATATTATTAACATAGTTGTAATATATCATACAAAAATTATTTTAACAGGGCCGGCTCTCAAGATACCACTTCTGGAATTCCTTTGTTGATATTTAGAAATAAAAATACATATAAATTCAAAGGGACAGGTGGTGTAGCTTTTGGCTATTTGACTAAGTCTGTCAACCAAATTTAAACTTTTTTTTTTGTATGTAAAACGATTATAATCAAGTACTTTGCCATTTCATTGTTTCCTTTATGATCTAAGCAACCACCATGAAATCTCATCTACATTTGAGTCCACCATCAGCCTTGCTGTGGTAGTGATCCTAGTCATTGCCATGTGCTTCCCTGTCCGTAGGTGCCAGGAAACCCGACCATACGATATATGTGGCCAGTCGGTCCAGTGTGACCACATTGAATTCAAGTATCCTTTCCAGGGGTTAGGCCGCCCGGTTTATTGCGGCCACCCAGGTTTTCAGGTAACCTGCGAATCTAATGTTCCCGTTTGGTTTCAGAATCAATAGATTATCGAGTCTTAGATGTTAATAGCACTGCACATACTATCACTATCGCTAGAAAAGATCTATGGAGCAACATTTGCCCCAAGTATCTTCACAACACTCATACGACTCCACGCTTTTCAACGACAGTAATTTTGGCCAGGAGAATGTATCTAGGTACTACTACTGCCTAGATTATATACCAGGGGTTGCCAATTATCGCTTCAGTTGTAAGATGAATGGATTAAGTAGTGACAATTATTTCTATAGAACCAGTTTGATCACCCCCAATATTACCGATTTCTTGGTGCACTGCGACAACTATATCACTGTACCAGTGGACCGGTCTTCGGCCAAATCAATTAGCCTCTGTCACTGCTTCCGAGAGTGATTTGAGGATTAGCTTTGATGGCTGGTTTCAATCTACAGTGGATGGCAAATAACGACGATTGCGATAAGTGTATACTGTCAAATGGTCAATGTGGGTCTAGCTCAACTTCACCTGAGTTGTTTGCTTGCTATTGTGCTAGCGAGAATTTATCACTAACTTGTAATGATACAAAAGAAGGCGGAAGTAAGTGCTTTTCTGATATTGTAGACTCATATTTTGGTCAGATTGTGAACATGTTCATCATCTCTTTGAAACCTTAGTTTGCTCTAGGGGTGTGAATTTATGAAATTACATGAACCTAACAGGGAATTTGTCGGTTGGGTCCGATTCAGGTCAAAACCGTCACGGATTCGCTGGTTGACCGTTTATTGTTTATAATAACAAAACTATTCTATGTCATGACCTAAACTGATTAGGTATCTCCTACCAAAACTAAAAAAGATTAAGAAAAACTAATATCATGTTTATATATTAAACATATTATTTCACATACATTGGTATACTTTGTTGAAAAAGTGTACTTCTAACGTATTAATATGTATTACAAAACAAACTGAAATTTTTGGGTCTATATGTCCTACACGTTTTTCAGGTTCTTGGCAAGTTTTTCAGGTTCTTGCCAAGTTTTTGTGATATCTGCATGTGTTATTTTTCAAACCTAAAATCCAAATT
The DNA here is from genome assembly GCA_030844895.1 of Ambrosia x helenae. Lineage (NCBI taxonomy): Eukaryota > Viridiplantae > Streptophyta > Magnoliopsida > Asterales > Asteraceae > Ambrosia > Ambrosia x helenae. The sequence continues at coordinate 1,798 of JAUTDX010002041.1, forward strand.
AATTCACATAAGCACACGACGCATTCTTCGACACATATAGAGCATTAAATTGGGGCGACATGTATACTTGCTTTCTGTTACTTTTGTATTTTCATCATATCCAATTCTCTTTTAGGTAGTATATCTCCCTAATTCACCATTTTCAAGGCTTCAAGTTTTTGGCATCAAAACATACTGATTGTGTTTTATAGTATTGGGATCACTCGATCATCCCAGATCATAAGAACATTAACTTAAATTTAAAATGGTGTCGTTAGGGATGATTAGACAAACCAGAGGGCTAGGTTGGGCAGGAAAAGATGGTTATTAAACTGTACCCAGCTCTTTAAAATTAATTTCTTTATTGTACAAAATACCTGAGATCTTGACATTAGCAGGTCTCTATGTAATGGAGTTGAAGCAAATCTTAGTGAATTATGTTAATTGATGACTTGATCATGCTTGTGAAAGTCTCTCCTTGTTTGCTGTTTTTTATGAGTATTTTAGTTTTCTTTTAGTCAAATAATTCCATGTTATACACAATATTTGATAACAAAATATCTTCTCCAACAGAATTTGGATGTCCCATTAAACATAAAGAGTTCAAATAATTCGCTAGCTGTCCTCGTGAGAGTCAAGGAGAGAAGTCTTTACGGGCTCTTCCACTGTTGATGCTATGTCACCTCTTGAACTCTGCATGGATGAGGGTGTGCTGGTAAAGGCATTGGGAGAGATGACATAACGTGTCTAGGCGGAACTTGCAATGATTCAAGGCTTCCTTCTAACATCTCCACAACTTTACTTATGGATGGCCTATCTGATGGATTGGACTGAATGCACCAGAGGCTCACCATCATCATCTTCCTAGCTAGTCCCTCCTCCTCTTTGGTTGTCACCCCATATTCACCTAAACCACCTACAACTTCTACTTGCTTGTATATCCAATCCGGAAAGTAATCATCACTAGTGCTTGTACATCTAGCATTATTGAGCCTGCGTGCACCTGTCATATCAAGAATCATCATCCCATAGCTATATACATCAGATTTGTGAGATGCACCTCCAAGACCTCTAATAAATACTTCAGGGGCCATGAATCCGGCAGTACCTCTTGCACCTGTCATAGACACAGTACTTTTTTCTTCTTGCACAACTTAGCCAACCCGAAATCAGATATTTTTGGGACAAATTCTTCGTCCAACAGGATGTTATGAGGCTTTATGTCGAAGTGCACAATTCTTGTGTTACAACCTGTGTGCAGGTACTCTAGACCTCTGGCAATGCCTTTTGTGATTTGGAACAATGTGTTCCAGTCTAAATTATGCTCATCACCACGTATAAACTTATCCAAGGATCCATTTGGCATGAACTCATACAATAGGGCCCTCTTCTTTCCCTCAAAGCAGAAACCTAAAAGAGTGACTATATTGACATGAGAAGTTCTACTGATGCTAGCAACTTCATTAATGAAATCTTTTCCATTTCCTATAGCTTCACTCAAGAGCTTCACTGCAACTAGACGCCCATCAGGCAGATGGCCTTTGTAAACACTTCCATACCCTCCTTGTCCCAGTTTCTCTTGGAATGAGTTTGTCATTTTCTTGAGTTTCGAATACTTGTATCTTTTTGCTGCCAAGCTTCCTATGATTGATTCTACTTGTTCATTTGTAGTTTCGGGCGCATTTGGAGTTACTCGTAAACTTAATTTTCGATAAAGCATCACAAACAAAAGGAGCATAATTCCTGCAAAGCTGCATGAAATTCCTACACATTGTGTTTAGTGGATGGTTAGATCTGTTTATAGAACAAGCTTGATTTCTGTTTTGGTTCATTAAAAAAAAGAGGGGTACATTTATGTTTTAATACTTTATTTTTCATGACTGTCTGCTTAATTAAACAATAAACTAAGCATAGATAACTGTTTACCTATTACAAGTTTCCTGATCATTGTTCCCTTGGATCCTGTTTGAAAATAAGGTAAAGACAAGGTGAGTTCGTTATCATATGAGACCAGGAACTTAAGAACTGTATAATATGAGTTTTTTTAAAACTTAACCATTCAACTTTGGGCCAATATTTTCAGCCCAAACCATTTGATTTTTTTTTTCTAACAATCATATAAACACAATTTTTTGATGGTACGTTTCCATTGCTTGGAGAAGGCTTTCTTATAGCTATTCCTTATTTTTTTAAAACCCAGTATAATCAATATTATGAAGAATTCATTAAGGAAGATCTTTTGTATTTCACCCTATATGCTGCATATTAGAGGTACCTGGTGCATTTCAAAGATAAATGACTGGGTTTTAAACATGTTGCTATCAGTATTTACTATTTAGTGATGATGGAATTAATCATCAAATGGGTCATTGCATAGTATAAGGGTCTTGTAGTAAATACAAAATCGTTAGTTTGGTTGTAATTAGAATAGTTTGGATTAGAAGGTCTAGATGTGACAAGAACTAAAGTTGGTAATCGACACTCCATAAAAGAAGGAGATATATACAATGTAATAATGTATCTAGAGTCTAGACACACAACTTGGAAGATGGCACTAAGCGAAGGGATCGACACGTTAACTGGAATAGGCGCCACATATGGGTGTGACTTCAAGAAGACACACCTCTTCATCAAAAGACATGTTGATTATTCAAAAGCCAAGATCAAGCAAGGAAGAGACACCACTATTCATCAAGGGTTATGTCTATTGAATCATGTCTTTTGGATTAGTATAAATAGATCTAGGGATTTCAATTATAATCATTCACTCTCAACAATTCATTATAGTCAGATTTCATTCATGTAGATGATTCTTGTTTATTTGATTTGATTGTACGTGGTATTGTTCATGCGACATTGACTTTGATAGTGATTTGTGGTTTGATTCAGAGGATGAAGATCGGACCAACATTGGTACAGAGCCAAGGGCTCGGAATCAGATTTCAGCGAAGAAGACGTAATCTGTCATGGTTCAGGGATGTGTCAGGAATGTATGATGTTAGTTTTGGTGAAGGAAGACATGATCAGGGCCGTGAAAAAGGAAAAAAGGGTTTCGCGTGGATCGTCTGGTATAGGAAGACATTGGAATTTAGATTTGAAATTGATTCTAATGAAGAATTTGATCGATATGATGATGACGAACATAAAGGCTACGATACAGATTTTGGGGATTCTATTGAGAGGGCCGATTACCAACAGAGTGGTGATGACAGAATCGCTAAAGAAAATAAATTTAAATCACTCACTTGAGTTACCTCCACTGTTTGTAGCAAGCAAACAGCTCAGGTGAAGTTGAGTTAGGGTTAGATCCACATCGACCATTGGACCGAATACACCGATCACAGTCGTCGTTATTAGCTGTCCACTGTAGCTTGAAACCAGCCTGCAAGGCAGATCTCAAATCACTCTCTGAAGACACATTGGCAAAAGATCTATCCACTGGTACAGTGATATAAGTGGTGCATATAGCCAATACACCGCGGTCAGTGGTTTTCATCAAACTGGTTCTAACTAAAAAAGTATTACTAAGACTCTGGGATTGATTCACATCGCAAGGGAATCGATAACCATTATCCACCGTTATCACTGTGTTCTCTGAGCACCTGTAGTACAGAGATACATTATCCTGGCCAAAATTATTGCCATTGAACAGCGTGGAGTCATATGTGGTGTTGTGGAGAGATTGAGGGCAAATACTGCTCAACAGGTCATCCCTAGCTACAGTGATCGTATGTGTACTGCTTTCAATATCTAGGACCCGATAGTTTACTGTTCCTAAAACGATCACAGGAACATCAGATTGGCAGGTTAGCTGAAAACCGGGGTGGCCGCAGTTTTCAGGCCGTCCTAAGCCCCAAAAAGGATACTCGAAATTCTTGTCCCCACACTGGGCTGGCTGGCCACATGTATCATATAGCCGAGTGTCCTGGCACTGGAGGACTGGTAAATGGATGACGGTGGCTAGAACCACCGTTATGCCGATTATTGCGGGGCCCGGGCCTAGACAGGGTTTCATGGTGGTTGGGGCAGTTTGAGAGGAAATGACGAAAGTCTTAAATTGAAAATGATATGCATTGAAAATGATATACATTAAATTGAAAATAGGTTAGAAATTTGAAATGTCAAATTTCATCACCGACTAATAAATACGTATTAAACTGAAAATGATATACATTTTCTGGGTTATTATTTAATTAATACTGTATTTAGTTATCAGTGTGTCATTGATGAATTAAGAACGATAGTCTTGTTATCTTCTTTTAGAATAACCATTCTTGATTAAAAAACACAATACTTCTCTAACTCATCACTCTACCTAGATTGAAAAAACATGAGAGAGAGTGAGCGAGAGAGAGAGAGAGCTAGGGAGAGTGAACGGAAGAGAGAGGAGGGATGGGAATATCCTCGCCGGCGCAGACGGCCAGAACCGCCTCCCCAACTGCAGCAGCCCCCTTCAACGACACGTCTACAACCTTCTTCGTCTCGAATCTTCCAAGTTGGTGTTCCCTTGAAGACCTATGGAAGAGTTTCAAACGTCACGGCAACATGGTTGATGCCTACCTGCCCGGTAGGAGAGACAAACTCGGCAGATACTTCGCATTCATCAGGTTTGAAGAGGTAAGTGATGGACCAAGCTTTGCCAAAACCTTGAGCCAAGCGACTATTGGAACCAACAGAGCTATTGTCAACGTCGCCAAATTCGGAAAATATGACAGAATCCCTCCGAACCCTAACTGTCGTCCTACTAGAACACCATACCCACCACCCCCACCCCCACCTCCACCACCTTTTCCAAAATCCCTACCCTAACCAAGCATGGATGCCTAAGGGTGACCTATCTTACAGGGAGATAACTACGGGTGTCAAAGAGTCCTCTCATGAGAACATAAGAATCCACATCCCGAACAGGCCTAGGCTCGAAGCTGTGTCATGGAACAACTGCTCCTTAATCGGGTATGCACTTGATTTGAATAGATTATCTTGCATGGAGGAATTTCTCAATCACATTACTGTGGATCGTGTTACGATACGTTATGTTGGTGGTTTGAGGGTCTTGTTAACATTCCTCACCATTAGCATGGCACGAGCTTTTCTGAATGATATGAAAGAAACCTGGAAGTTGTGGTTCTCCTCGCTTGAAGAATGGAAGCAACAAGAATTGTCATTTGAACGTGTTGCTTGGATAAAAATAAGGGGAGTCCCAATCCATCTTTGGGATTGCAAGGTTTTCAATAGCATCGCTGAATAGTTCGGGAAAGTAGTGCACAAGTCAGTGGCATCCATTGATGATGGTAACTTGGCCGCTGAAAAAGTGGGTATCCTCTTAAATCATGGCAACAGGGTGACCGGACAACATCAGGTAGTATGTTTAAACCAGACTTTCAGCGTCTGGATTTCGGAAGTCGACGAAGATTGGTGTCCTGATTTTACACTAGCTAAAGGCGATATTGGTCAATTAACAGTCATGGACCCAGACCCAAATTTAGGTAACCTTACTCTTAGAGCAAAAACAAATGACGACGTCGTAATGTCAAACGACGAACTAGAGGATGGTGAAATTCCGGCGGTCCAAGAGGTTGTTACCAGTCCGGTAACCAACATGGTGATAAATGAGGTCCAAGAACAATTTTCCGGTGAGCATTCCGTTGACAATTCCGGTGAGAATTTGGACAGTCGCATGGAAACCGAAGAGTTGCATGGGACTCTGCATGGGAATGAGAATAACGAAGCCAATGGGAAGGTTCACGTTACTCAAAATAATAATTGCACTCATGGGAAGGTATTAAATGCAGGTGGGGACCACTCTGGAAACCCCAACCTTCCAGATAACCCTATTAACACAAAATGTTTCCACTGGGCCCTTTTCTGTCGCTACACCACTGCCTAAACCCATTGGGCCTACTTTTGTTACTTACAGTGGGCCTGCCTCTAGAAAGCGACCCAGACTTGATTGCAACTCTTTGGGCTTGGCACATCTGGACCAACCTAATCTACCCAAGACACCCCCATCAACGACCTCTTTCTCCTGGCTTATCCCAATCGCAACCCACCACCACCTCTTCCACCCCTCACCTCAGATGACAACCTCCAGTTCAATTTGGGTTTTGGTGCTAGCTGCGGCCCCCCTTCCAACCACCCCCCATCCACCCTTCCGTCTTCTACCATGTCTGTCCCAACACCACCCTGTAACCCCTCCCACCGTCCCAAACTGTCCCCTTACCCTCTACCCCTGCTCCTACCCCTGCTAACCTTGACCCACATGAACAGGCCGTCATAGACCCAACACGTCAGGAAGCTATCCTCACTGCTATTTTCGGTGAATCTATCGGTATTAATCTGGAAGGCTTTGAAGAAAAATTGGAAAGTACCATCCGGGAGGAAGGCGATAACATCGTTTTACAATGATTTTCATGTCATATAACATCAGAGGGCTGGGTGAGGAGGGCAAAATGCTCTCCATTGGTGAACGCATCAGGAACCAAAAGGCAAGATTTGTAGCTGTACAGGAAACTATGAGAAGTGACGGGTCGACGATTCAAGCTCAAAAGATTTGAGGAAGAAGACCCCTTGAATATGATTGGGTTAACGCCGAGGGCACCTCGGGTGGTTTACTTTGCTTATGGGACCCTGGATTCTTCAAGTGTGCTCAGGTTTTCAAGCATCGCTCTGTTTTGATACTTTCAGGTAATATTACAAGTTGCAATGAGTTGATCCACATAGCCAACGTATATGCGCCCCAAACTGTTACTGCCAAGAAATTGCTCTGGGATTTAATTTCGGAACAGATAGAATCAAAGGGTGGGACTTGGATTTTAATGGGAGATTTCAACGCCGTAAGATTGGCCGAGGAAAGATTGAATTCAGTTTTTAATCCGTCTTGTGCTGAAGCTTTCAACCAATTTATTGCGGACAACGGCCTTCTCGAATATCAAATGGGGGGTAGAAAATTCACTCGGGTCTCCGATGGGGGAACCAAGCTTAGTAAGATTGACCGGATACTTGTTAACCACGACTTTTGGAACAAATGGCCAGATTCAACGCTGGTTGCTCTACCTCGTCGTGAATCTGACCATAGCCCCCTTGTCCTTTCAACTGATTCCATCAACTTTGGCCCCTCCCCTTTTCGGTTCTACAATTCCTGGTTGTCGGCTCCAGGATTTGACGATGTTGTTAAAGGGGCTGTGGAGGGCGTCACCTTCTCTGGCAGCGCTGATGTTATCTTTGCTTCCAAACTTAAAGCAATCAAAGAGGCTATCAAGAACTGGCTCTCAATTGAGAAGGAAAGAAGGATCACCAAAGGTAAACAACTGGACCAGATTATTGATTCTCTTGACGGGTTGATTGAAAACAGGCCCTTATCCGATGAAGAGACCGCTGCCTGGCTGGAAGCTAAAAAGGATAAGGAAATTTTAAAATCAGAGGAAGCTAGAGACTTAATCCAACGGTCACGCATAAAATGGGCAATCGAGGGCGACGAAAACACAAGCTTTTTTCATGGTATGGTGAACTTCAATAACAACAGCAAGCGAATAGGTGGGTTCTCGAGTAACAATGTGTGGTGTAGTGAGCCGGACATCATGAAATGGGAGGCGCGAAAATTTTTTGCTAAAAAATATGCTGAACCGATGCTGTCCAGACCTTCCTTCTCCTGTCCGAATATGAAGAAGCTCTCGGATCTGGACGCAAACAGCCTCATAGTGCCCTTTTCTTCTCTTGAGATCAAAGAAGCTATTTGGGATTGCGGGAGCGATAAGGCACCGGGCCCAGACGGGTTCAACTTCGCTTTTCTTAATCACTTTTGGGATCTTCTCAAAGACGATATTACCAATGTTCTGTCCGATTTCTTCGAGCATGGTACCATCAGCCGCGGCTGTGCTTCCTCCTTCATTGTGCTTATCCCAAAGACCAATGACCCGATATCCTTAAACGAATACCGTCCCATCAGTCTAATCGGGTGTATCTCTAAAATCATCTCCAAAGTGCTTGCCAATAGAATCAAGAAGGTTATGGGCAGCCTCATTTCAGAATTCCAAACCGGGTTCATGTCAAGCAGGAACATTCTTGATGGTCCGCTAATCCTAAACGAAGTCATCGCGTGGGCAAAGAGGTACAAAAAGCAAAGTTTCCTGCTAAAAATTGATCTTGAAAAGGCTTTCGACAGTATCAATTGGGACTATATCGACTCCGTGCTACGGCAAATGGGCTTTAAAGATCGGTGGCGAATGTGGGTCCAAGGGATACTTCAGTCATCTCGCGCTTCAGTTCTCATTAACGGTTCACCCTCCTTAGAATTCCAATGCTTCCGTGGAGTCCGCCAAGGTGATCCGCTCTCACCCTTCATTTTTATTCTTGCCATGGATGCCCTTTCTTGCCTTATGGAGAAAGCCGAAAGTTTGGGTGTTATTAAAGGCATCAAAATTCCACATTTTGATGTTCCTTTAACGCATCTAATGTATGCGGATGACGTTATGATCGTTGGCGAGTGGGATCCTAATAGTATAAGCAACACGATCCGTCTACTTAGATGCTTCTATCTCATTTCCGGGCTAACAATGAACTACCATAAAAACAATGCTTTATGGCGTGGGGGTGAATAATGAGATTTTGTCAAGGGTGACCGAAGCACATCATATCAACCAAGGCACTTTCCCTTGCTCGTACCTAGGGGTGAAAATCGGAGCAAATATGAATCAAGTCAAATATTGGAAGGACATCATTGATGTGTGTAAAGGTAGATTGTCCAAATGGAAAGCAAAGTCCTTATCAATGGGTGGAAGAATAACTCTACTAAAGGCGGTACTTGATAGCCTTCCGCTTTATAATTTCTCCCTCTATAGAGCGCCTTGTGGAGTCATTGAACAATTGGAGAAACTTAGAAGACGTTTCTTTTGGGGCGGAAATGACGAAAAAAGTAAAACGGCCTGGGTGGCTTGGGATAGAGTTATTAACCCGAAAGACAAAGGCGGAACCGGGTTAGGCTCTTTGAAACATATGAATATGAGTCTCATCCTCAAATGGTGGTGGAGGTACAAATTGGAACCAAATAGCCTTTGGAGAAGAATCATTGATGCCATTCATTACAACGATAGAGCTTGGTCTTACTTGCCTATTAAATCCACAATAACTGGGGTTTGGAACTCTATCTTGAAGGTTGGAAAGGACTTCGATGATGAAAACATTCAGGTTGAAGACTTGTTTAAAGGGGGGCTTGGCAACGGTTCGGGGATTCGTTTCTGGCTAGACTGCTGGCTTGGAGAACGCCCACTCAGGTACACTTTTCCACATTTATTTTGCCTTGAATCATCAAAGGGCTGCAGTGTTGCAGCCCGTTTTTTTCAACAGGGGAACAATTGGGTTTTGGGCTGGGATTGGAAACGCCAACCATTGCAGGACCATGAACGCCGCGAGCTCCAGGATTGCACAAATCTGCTGCAGAACTGTACCCTCTCGGCTGGAACTGACTCGTGGAAATGGTCACCGGATAATTCTGGAGTATTCTCCATCGCATCTTGCCGGAAACTTCTTGCTGCCACTGCCGTGCCATTCTACCCCTACGAATGGTGCAAACTCGTACCAAAGAAAGTGAATCTATTCGCGTGGAGATGTGAACAGAACCGTATTCCAACACTCGATGGGCTGCTCAAAAGAAAAATATTAAACTCTTCCACCTTGTGTACCTTATGCAATGATCAAGATGAAAGTGCCGAACAACTCTTCACCTCGTGCTACTTCGCAACGCAGATCTGGAACAAGGTTTGGGACTGGTGCAAGACCCCGCCGTTCATTCTCTTCGGCTTCAGGGATGTGCTGAACGCTCACAAAATTAGCGACATTGGGCACTTGAAAAGGAAGACCATCAAAGCGATCATACTAACCACAATTTGGGTCATTTGGCTTACAAGAAACAAGAAAATCTTCTCTGGGAAAAGACCGTGTTTGGAGCAATGCTTAGGTGAAATCAAGACGCTTTCGTACAATTGGGTCACTAATCGCGGAAAAGAAATACCAAAGGATTGGCGCAAATGGGTCATGTTCGATATTAATGTTTAATCTAATTGTTTAGGCTTGGTCTATTATGTAACATAGGTGTGGTCTATTATGTGGTTTCATCTATTTAGCGCCTTGCTTATAGATAACCTTGTAAATATTCGGGTTTGGTAATAAAAGTTGTTTGCCTTTCAAAAAAAAAACCATTCTTGATTTATGGTGTATTAGGGGTAAACTACAAGGTTTATGGTATGTTGTTAAACTAGTATTAATACCCGCGCTCCGCCGCGGGACACATATTTTTATTTGTATCTGTTGTCGAATACGCGGTTGTATATTTTAAAATTTGAACAACGTACATTCAATTCCGATTCTTAAACTCCAAATTGGTTCTCTTATAAAGATGCTAAAAAACGAAAAAGTTCCTTTATAGAATCTACATGAAGAATATATACGAACGTAATAGAGTATTTAAGTAACAAATTTGCAAGAGAGGTATATGTTTGACAATTAGTGAAAACTAAAAACTTAAAAAAAAATGAATAAAAACATAACTTAAAATTAACAAAAATAAAATAAAAATAAAAGCAATAGGAAATAACACGAAAGAAGGAAAAAATTAAAAAGAAGAAAAGAAAAGCAATAAGAAACCTAGCTTAATAGGAGTGGGGCAACACTTTATACCTATGGCTATTGGATGCATTTGTATTTATTTTATAATCATACAGCTTTAATATTCTAAATGGATGTTGCATAAAAATGCTAAAATGTTAATTTGACAGATGTTAAAAAAACACCAATCATAAATATGTACTGTTAACAATGTAAAATGTTAATATATAGAATTAAAATTTTAAAACTATAGTAATTTTATTGTTTTTACGACCATGTGCAACTAACATCGCCTCCTTGAATATCCTCATTTGAAGATGTTTCTCATTTGACTAATTACAATACTCGTCTTGGACGTTACTGATTCATGATGATTCATGATATGATTAATGTTATCTTAAATCTCCTTATATGTCAAACGGCCGAGATTCTTGGCACCAAAGGATCGTGTTAAAAATATAAAGGAGTTAATTACACGGATGGTCCCTGTGCTTTGAAAATATTGCAGCTATGGTCCTCAAGACTTAAAAATTACACGGATGCTCCTAAAGTATGCATTTTGTAACAACGGTGGTCCTTAACATGGATGGTCGTTAATTTTTGCTGTTAAGTGGATGTAAAATGTCTATTTTACCCTTGTACCCCCACCTTACCCTCAATATAACACCAGACCACCACCTTACCCCCAACCATTACATCTATAACACCAGACCCACCTACCACCGTCAACCACCCACAACACAACAGATACACACATTCATCCCTTTTATAAAAACCCACCTCATCTCTCTTAAAACACACACACCACAAACACTGATAATGATAAAAAGGACTAGAGAAAGGAAGAGGAGCCGAGAGAGAGGGAGAGAAGCCATGAGAGACCAGAGGAGAAGAAAGAGAAAGAGGAACCGAGGAGGAATAGAGATCGGAGAGAGAGAAGGAAGGAGACAAAGGCGGTGGTTGATGTGGTGGTGAGCGGCGGCGCTGTCGCCTCTGCCATCACAACATCGAGACATCCAAGGTAACCCCAACAAAACCCCTTTCATTATCTTAATATTTTAAAATGGACGCTGGTCACGGTGATGTTTATTGATCAGAAAGACGACGGTGCGGTGGTGATAGTAGACTTGGGTGATGATGGGGTTTGGTCTGGTTTGTATGGTGATTACCGGTGGTGGTTACGGAAGGTGGTGGTTGTTGTGATATCGAAGGTGATAGTGGTGGTTACGGGTGGTGGTGGTGGTTGTTGTTTAGGAGGTGGTGGTGGTGGTTTTAGGTAAAGAAGAAGATAGGTTGGGGAAGGTGGGTGGTTATTTTTAAAGAAGAAGATAGAGGGTTAAATTAGACATTTCACACTTACTTAACGGAGAAATTTAACGCCCGTTAGAGGTAGGGACCAACCGAGTGCAAAATTCATACCACTGGGACCATCCGTGTTAATTTTGGGCATTTATGCAAATTGTGTATACCACAGGGACCATCCGTGTAATTAACTCAAATATAAAGAGTGAATTCGTATTTGAGTATATGTGTTTTATTGTTTTTAACTACTTGAGTCCAACATTTTCATTTTTAATATTCTGAATCCTAATGTTTTAAGTTTGTTATGGTTTGAGCCCAATTTTCTAACGTCGTTAACCAAGTCAGTTAACTATAAAGGTATCTCAGTCATTTTACACATAGGTACAACTCTATAATGCATAAATAAAATATAATATAATATATATATATATATATATAAAATAAGAATAATAATAACAATAATAATAATAATAAATATAATAATAATAGTAAATATAATATATAATATTTATTCACATACAAAGCGCTCTCTCTCACACACACACCTGCACACACTTTTTTCCCCACCCTTACCCCAATCGGCCACCCCCACCCCACCATCGCGTCACCACCATAAACCACCACCTTTCCATCGGCATTAGTATCACACGACAACCACCCACCTCCCACCACACTACACCACATCGATCTTAACCCTAACCCCCAAATCCATATCCGTAACTTATGATGTTTTGCAAGATGACTCTGTAGGGAAATTAAGAATGAAACCCCGTGATCCTCGTCGTGCTCTGCACAATAAAGCGTTACGAAAACATGAATCAGTCACTAAGTCATCAACTGTTTGAGGGTACAAAAGGAATTATAAAGCAAGCAGATCCAAGATTATCATCATCTCAACCTATATTAGCCCCATATATCACCCGTCAATTCACCAAGAATTTGAAAAATATTGTTGACATTGTGTCTACAACTGTGAGTTCATTTGTTCAGATGCCTTCGTCACAACCAGCACAGGTCCATCCAAGTTTCGTAAGTATAAAAGTGCCATCTTCACATCCAGGTCTCCTTCAGAACGGGACTGTCCCCCACCTAACCGTCCCACCACCACTGCACCCTAAGCCACCACCTTTCCCACCACATTGCACCACCTCGATCTGAACCCTAACCCCTAAATTCGGATCTGAACCATAATTCCCAAACAAAAACGGGTCAAAACTCGAAAACCCTAACCTGCTAACCATAATCCCCAAACAAAAATGGAACCCTAGTGCACCTCCATCTCCTCCCATCTCCACCACTATTGTTCACTCGTCACCACCTAACACCAACTCGCCCTTTGCACCTTCAAACAACCACCACTAGCTGCCTTTCACCAAACACCACCATTTCAACCGATCTAAAATATGGTTTCAGATATGGTTTTGCGGAGGAGATTAATGGTGGTGATGAGAAAGATGTGGTTTAGAGGGAGAGAGAGATGATAGAGAGATAAGGGGTGTTTAGAGAGAGTAGGAGAGATGAAAGAGGTTTGAGAGACGAGGTGGTTGCAGGTGGTGTATGTTGTTCTTGCTGGTGGTGTATGGAGACAGGGGTGGTGGTTGTAAATTTAAAGAGAGAGAGAGAGAAAAAAAAAGATATGGGATAAGAATAGAGCAGAGATGGTTATACATCTACTCATATCTTTATTTTATTTATTAATAACAGGGATATAATTGTCTTTTCACAAAATCTTAACAAAATTAATGGATGGTGTTAGTAATTTCGACTCAGAGTGTTATAGAATTATCAACCATGTACTCAGATGGTTAAAAATGAAAATGTTGGACTCAAGTAGTTAAAATCAACAAAACACAGGGACTCAAATAAGAATTCACTTAAATATAAATATACTAGATTATACCCCGGCAACGTCCCAGGGTTGAGAAATCTAATATGACATATCAATTTTACATATGAAATAGAATGATGCGCTTTACAGTTACATGCAGGAAAGCTTTGGCAGGCACCTAACCTAAAACAATTAATAATGTATCTTCATTGTTAACGCCTAACCTTAAACAATGTATAACTCTAATATGAATACATAACCTAAAACAATGTACAACTCCAATGCTAACACATGTTGAAATAGAATTCATATTTACTGATTTGAAAATAATTAGTGACTTGCCTATACATTATTAATGAATTACCTGAACACTTTGTGTTTTTTTCCAGTATGAACAAAACCCCACAAAAAATAGTCGGTTTTTTCTCCATTTTTTATGTAGCACTATGGTACTCGTTGGAAAGATAATAAAACGCTTGTTAATTTGCTGTAATTTTTTTCTTCAAAAAATCTCATACATAAAAGATATTAACGTTTAAAAATTATAGGAGGAAACATATATGAGAGAGAAAAATTCAATTTTGTTTTTAATTTTTTTTTCTAAAATCAATTAATGTCACAGGGAATGCTAATCCAATTTTTTTTTTCCTAAAATCAATTAATGTCATATGGCACACACAAGGGGAAAGATGCCCTCTTTAAATGCAATGCAGGATTTAATGGTTTCAATTATATAATAGATAGTCTTATATTTTTATTCTCAGCTTTTTTTTACAAATATAAAATATGTTGCATAAGTTTCTTTTTCAGGTTTTGGGCTTTTGCTTTCCAGATTTGTAAGCCCAGCTGTTGAGTCCAAGATGCTGTGCATTTGTTCCTGTCCAGTTGTTCTGACCAGGCCCAAGTCCAAAGAGAGCCCAGGAGCCCAGCTTGTGTGTTTTAGTGTGGAGCTTCAATCCTATCCCTTCATTTCAGTCGATCCGTGTGGTAGTTGATCGTATGGCCTATATCAGACGTGATTGTGTTTTCTCTCCCGAAACTTCCATTGGCCTTATATAAGAGAGTCTTCTCTCTTCCTTTCTAACTTTTGATTCCAGATTATTCTTTTAAGAGAGAACTACAATTTTGGTCCCTGTGGTTTATACCAAATTGGTATTTATTACAAATCTAAAAAGTATTGCAAAAAACACATCCACGTTTCAATTCGTTGCAATTTTAATCTACTTGTTAAACTTCCATCCACATAACCCGTTAAATATTGTCACATGATAAACATGTGATGGGTAAAAAGGTAATTACCTCCAATAACATAAAAAATATATATATTTTTTTAAATTCTAATTCTCATCATCGTAAACGAAACATAGACACTAACATCATCACTCAAAACCAAACCCTAGTTTTGCAAACAGTGTTGTTCTCTATTCTCCTCGACAACTCCAACGATTCAGTGGTTCTCTATCAAGCTTGTGATTCTCCAACTATCGTCAAAACTTCATGGACTGAGCAAAAACATCAACCATCAAGGTCTGATTCGTAATTCAAGAACCCACAACAAGAGGCTCAAGATCATGTTAGGTGTCAGTTGGTTGTTGTTCATCTTGTAAAATTTTTAATTGACCTAACAAAATTGTAAAGGTCAATTGGTTTTTGTATCTGGTCATGATCCCGAATGGTATATATTTATGTATCCAATTGACTGCAGCTTTGATATCTATACTATCTTATAAAGCATTTCAGAAGGACCTCTTAATTTTTAAGTAATACAATTATAAATGCTTAAAGTACAACACATAATGCATGTGGTAACTACTTTTTAAGGGCATTTATGTCTTTTCAAACATAACTTGCACATATATGATATACCCCTTATTAGTTACAGTTTTCCCCCCTTATCTATCTATACTCTATTATAATTTTATACGATACTTACATATTTGCCGCTCAAACTTTACTCAATTTGTGTTTATTTAAATAATAATTACACTTTTGCACCATTTTTTAACCAACTACCCCCACAATTTTTAAACATTCGTAACTTTTTCAGATGATAATATTTTCTTAATATTATTACACCGTATAAAAGAGCATTTTATTCACTTTAATTTGAGTATAGTATTGCTTTAGTTTTTTAATTTTTAAAAAACTATATGCTAGGGTTAAGCAATAATCGAAACGAAAACAAAGGAAAAAAACAAAAATGAACAGAAATCATCGAAACTTTATTATAATACATTTCCCAATGATCTCTTAAAATTCAAGTTTTACAAACATATTGCTTAGAGTACAAAACTCAAATATTAACTACTTTTTTATGACAAATATGTCTTTTAAAAAATACTTTCACATGTGTCCCTTCATCTTTACTCAACTTTTGTTTATTTAAATAGTAATTATACTTTTGCACCCTTAATTAGCTAACTACCCCCATGATTTTTAAACATCCATAACTTTTTTGTGCGTTAATATTTTTTTAATATTATTACACCATATAAACAAGCATTTTATTCTTTTTAATTTGAGTATAGTATTGGTGTAGTTTTTTTTATATAAAAAATGATATGATAGGTTTAAGTAATAACTGGAACGAAAACAACTGAATTAGACGAAAAATAATAGTTACATGTTTTCCCTTGTTTTAAGATAACTACCCCCCACGATTTTTAAACGGCCATAATTTTTATACGTTAATTTAAAAAAATATCATAAAAACGAGAATTTTATTCTCTTTAATTTGACTATATTAATGCTAATATTTTTTTTAATTTTAAAAAGTTGATGTATTATGTGATTTACCACGGCCGACTTGACCAGTTTAGGGGCCCAAAACGAATTTTAAATTTGAGGCTATTTTAGCATAACAGAGAACACGGTAAAAATGCTTACTCAACAAATTGTGTTCCCCGCCGCATCGTGCGGGCACACTACTAGTTAATATAAAATTTAGGTATTTAAGGAGTGGAAGGAAGTTAAAAAGTTTTTTTTGGTTTGGTTTTGGCTTAGTTGGTGTTTCTTTAGTTTATGTTGAAAGTAATATAAGAATTTGATGTTGTAAATGGTAGTAGAAAGAATTTGTTCTAAAGTAAACGCTACTATGCAAGTTAATGTGGTAAGAAGTTTAAATGGGTAGAGATGTAAATGAGTCCAGCCGATAATGAAATGCAAGTTACTTTCTCACAATTTTATAAATAATAATTATTATTATATATTTAATATATTAATAAAAAATTATATATATAGTGGGCTCGTTTAGGATTGGGAGTCTGGAGCTTAGACTCAAGCTCGGTTAGGCTCGGTTTATTTGGAGCTTTTTTTTTTCGAGCCAACCTATTGTTTGCACCCCTAAATGGGTATGAAGTTTTGTTGGTTCTATCCGAATTGGGTATGTTCTATCCAAATGACTGCATATGGCTCCACAAAAACAACTCATGATATTTGTTATTTTGATATTAATGTGGGAACCTGCACATCAAACAAAGTGTAGCATGTTAATGTGGGAATTAATTGCACATGGCTGTAACTTTTAGTCTATGAACTTGGTTGAACATTATAACATTTATTGACCCAGTACAAAAAACCTGCACATCATGGCTGCAAAGAAAGAACATGTATTGACCCATTACAAAGATACATTTATTTAACACAACTTACCAGTAAAAGAAAATGAGGCCAGGTGATTTGTGATAAGCCATCATGTGAGGCCAGAGAACATATATCCCAAGAACATCTATTTGACCCATCACAACCAGTTTGACTTTTTAAAGTCCAACATACATCCATCCCAACAACCTGTATTCACCAACCACTTTGACTTTTTAGAGTCAAACATATATACAACCAAACAATCTGCAGTCGCAAACCACTTTGACTTTTTTAAGTTAAACATTCATGGTTTTAATTTCAAGTCACATATACCTTTTTTTACCAGCAAAAACGAACTATCAGCATCCTTCCAACCAAACTACTAAACTACAACAGTTTCATCTCAAAAAAGGGCCACCAACCCAACCTAAACACCATTCTTGCTATTAGCATCCTTGTTCCAATTTTTAGACCCATATTTAATGCAGTCACAAACATAGTTAATAAATTACCAAACTAGATGCACTTTTGACTTTTAAAGTCAAACACACATGTCACAATTAATGTTGTAATTTCCTGCACATGGCTACAACTTTGCACAATTAACCAGGCACCACCACACACATGTCACAATTAATAAAACACATAGATATAAGTTACAGTTCAATCTTTAAACATCAAAAATAGCCATTAAGTTAGACGTTGCAAACATTCAACATTCACCATCAAGTTCCAAAAGTAAAATAGCAGAAACAATTGTTTTAAAATGGATCATTAAACAACTTGAATTAAACTACCCTAGAAGATCCACTTTGACCTGCCTTCTTTGAACCACTTTGACCAGCCTTTTTTGAACCACTTGGACCAGCCTTCTTTGAACCACTTGGACCAGCCTTCTTTGAACCAACTGCCTTCTTTGAACCACTTGAAGCAGCCTTATTTCCGCTTGTCAGGAATGCCAACTGCACTCAAGGATGCTAACTCAGATACGTGTACAAAATCTAATTTTTTATAAGTACGTGTCCTTGGCGCCATTTTCCAACGACCACGAGCTTCTGAGGTCCTAAAGGGGCACATGGGATGCACCAGCTCCTCCGAAGACCCGGTCGACTCCTCGTCGGAAATGATAACGCACGGGAACTCTCCCGGCGCCCAGCAAGACAGGGGTCAGGGTTTATAGGAATCTCAACCATGGCGCGGAAGTGCGGAGGCACATTCTCCAGGTTGGGCAGATAGAATCTGCCCACCATCTCCTCCACTATCAACGGATGATCCGCCGGGGGGGGGGGGGGCTCCACCCCAATTGGGCTTTAGCGCACGCCAAAAAGGCGCCAATCTACTATAATATATAAATAAAAGTAGATGTGGGACACTTGGCATGTTGTGAGGGCTTTGTAGGATTTTTTTTCCCGCTCATTTCACTATAACACTCTTCCTTAGCACGCTACTTTTTTTTTTCTTGATTTCCCTTTTTTATTTCCTGATTTCCCTCTCAACCCCTAACAAAAAACCAAATCTCTTATCTCTCTCATCATATGCTGTCAAGAATGAAGATCTTCCACCATGTAAAACCCTAAGAGCTGCAAATCGATCATCCAACAAAGTTTAATCATCGATATGATGTTATACCTGATACTATTTTATTTTGCCTCTGTTTCTATTTTATTTTGTATTTGTCGTTCTTTTGGGTCACTTGCTTCTTTGTATTGTTTAATTGGTTTTTAAAGGGCTGTTATCTTCTTGAAATTTTAGCATATGGGCAATAGTTTTCATTTTTGTAGTTTCTTATTGAAAGGGTTTAGGATTTGCTTTGTTAATTTTAGCATTATTTAACATCATATGGCATGTTATTTTTTATATTAAAATATACGTTTATGTGCTTCTAGCTTTGAAAATATTAGTTTGTCATTGTAACTTGATTTACACTATTAGTGTTTTTCAAAAGTTTTTTCGTCTGACTTTTATATAGAATCTTATTGATTCAGTTTTATTAAAGTTGGACCAAACTCATATTTAATCCGTCTTTCACTTCTTTAGTATACTTTGTAGTCATACATGCATACACAAACATTTCGGGCTGAACAATTTACAGCTACGACACTGGCAACTCAAACGCCTTAGGCCCGGCCAACAACTTGCAATATTTTTTTAGTTTACCAGGTATGTACAATGGTCTATTAATTCAAAATCATATGTTTTTTTGTAAGAAACTAATCTGCGCATTGTCATGACTCGGGGACAACAATAGAGAAGAGTATGGGATCTGCTTTAAATTGGTCACAGAAGTTTTGAAGTTCATATGCAGGTCGATAAACAGCATTGTGAGGGTTCTTACTTGAATCCATTATGGGATATGCTTTAGTAGCGTCGTTTTGTTTGAGATGGTTTGTCAGTTTGATGGCTGATTAAGTTTGTGCTTTAATTTGTCAATATTTAATGGATTCGTTACTTTGTTTTGTAAAGGCCTAAATTCATTTTATGCTACTTTTGTGTTTATTGCTTCTACATGGTCTGTTCAAAAATGCAATGTCTCTTCAGTTTGAAAATATGGACTTAACTATGGAATTCCAAGGAGATGTTTTTCTTGAGTAAAGCATACGAAATCTCAGTCGGTATTTAGTGGTCTACTTTGCAGCATTACGAAATCTCAACTGGTATTTAGTGGCCTTGCTCATGTATTCCTTCATCATTTACTTGTGCAGGGTATCGTCTATGTTGTCAGCGGTTTCTCAAAACAATAGTTCTACAAGACTACAACCCGATATATCTTCCACTGATTCTAGCTGTCATTTTTTATTATACCAAAATTTCTAATAAAAAAATCAAAAAGTTTTTAAATTCAGTTATCTACTTATGGTGCCCATGATGAAACATACAGATCCCCTTCATTTGTTATCAACTTGCTGAACTAATTTTTCTTAATTCTGAGTTTTATGCTGTTCTTTCCACTAATTTTATTTATATTTATGTATTTGTGAAGGAATTTTATGTTGTATTTTATTCAGGGTTATGCTTTATCACAACTTGCACCTTGCCAATTATTGCAAAATATTTGCTACATGTTGCGATGAACGTTAAGTGACATTATCATTTTACCCAAGTATTTTATGTCGTAATGTTTGACAATGACTAGAGATGGCATAAAACACGGTTCTGGACCCGACCCGGGTAAAAACCGGCCAACCTGCGGGTAAAAACCGTTTCAAACTCGGGTTGAATCATGTAAAGAGAATCACATAGCAACATCCTTTGTCAATGGGTCGTCTTTGAGAATCACCCAGAACCTATTTTTTGAATTGGATGCAACACTATCAACTAGAGTTGGCAAAATGGTCAATATAGGTAGGTCTAGGTAAATCTTGAAACGTTTTGTCTATAATATTCGTTTACCCGAATATGTCAATAATCAATTAACATCTTAAGTTGTTTTCTTTATATAATAATTTATATTCGTTATGAATTATAATGTTCAGAATCCTGTGCATCGCACGGGTTCTAACCTAGTATAAAGTATAAAGGAAAAAAAAGGTTGATTTGGAAGTTTACCAATACCCTTAAATGAGTTTTGTGAGGAGATATTTATACTAGCTTTATGGGCTCGGCTCAAGATGACATATTCTCTTCACTGATCAATATCTCATAAGGATCCTCGTGAACAATGGAGGCAATATGGACCTTCACCGATCCTATATGTTTATAAGAATAGAAACTTGATTTCAATAAATTGTTTAATAGGAAAAAAAACAAAGTGCACATTCTTTTCTTTTTTTTTTGAATGGCCAATTGGAATCACTCACGGATCACTAGAGTATCATCGTGCCACCAGTGTTACCATGCGATCATATTCCACCACCAAGTCACCAATTCAGGAGGAAACTCATTCTAAACCTATAACTGAACCGTAATCAGGGTCAGCGATGAGTTAATAATGAAGCATTTTCACAGACGCCTTCGTTATTTCAGTCCGAATCATTAGGCACGTAAGGAACTAATGCAGCAATTAATCGACAAAACCTCCATTAAATTAGGTTAACAAAGATATTGTCGTTTACAAAGATTACGGTTGGTTCAAATGATTTTTGAAAGGTTATTGCTACCAACTTACAATTGTGTCAGCCATTGTTCTTTTATTGTATTTTATTTTTCAAATTCACAAAGGTACTTGTCAGGATCGAATCAATAAAGAATGCTCAGTATTGTTCGAAGTACGTAGTGGAACTAAGTAAATCACTTGTGCTGAATAATTACCAAGAATTAAATGCCGTTTATATTTGTTCATTAACGAGTTGATGCCACCCGCGTATTGCAACGGGTTGTTGATTATTTTGTCATATCTAACTATCTGGTCTTCCTTGTAGCATAGGTACAACGAGACAACATGGAAAGTTTGTTGTGTTGTAAGCAAATGAAAATGTTCATAGTGGATTATGCTTGAACAATAGTTGTTTCCATAAAAAGTTTGATTCAGAAGTAGTATGGGGACAACATTCATATATGGTCTTACTTGTAGCATAGGTACAACGTGATAACATAGCAAGTTTGCTATGCTGTAAGCAAATCAAATGTGCTTGTTGGATTATGTTGGCCGTTTCCTTTGTTGCATCTCTTAATTGAGAAGAAAAACAAATTACGTTAGTACTATTAAAAATACATATGATTATCTACATAAAAATAACATAGCTCTATAATAGAACATCAAACTATCAAAAGTAACAATAAGGGAGCCTTCACTCATATCCAGTGTTTTGAAAACCGGACCGGCCTGTCGGACCGGTTTCCGGGGCCTGGACCGGTCCGGTTCGGATGTTTGGACCGCTTTGCAAGTGAACTGGCCTTGGACCGCTGAACCGGCCGGTTGGACCGGAAAACCGGCCAGTCGGACCGGTTTTTTCTATTTTTTTATTATTTTTGGGTTTCGAAGCATTTTTGATCAATCGTTTTACAAACAAAAAAAAAGTTTAAATTTGAAATTGATTACATGATCATAATGTCAATAATATAAATCCTTTTCGTATATACAAAATTTTTAAACACTTCCAAGGCAATTAAGTGGTTGAGCTCCAATGGGTTCAATGTTACCAGTCACCACTTGAAATTGATTACGTGATCATATTTGTGAAAGTCTGTCTCCTTGTTTGTTGCGTTGTATAAGTTTTGGTTCCTTTTGGTTGAAGTTTTGCTTGTTATACGCAAATTTGTTAAAATCTTATCCAACAGAATACGAAGTCCCATAAAACCCAAGAGTAGGTTAAGCTAGTTCACTAGCTGTATGTGAAAGTCTGTCTCCTTGTTTGTCGCTTCGTTAGCTAAAAAAATATTGCCCTGCGTATTTGATACTCTCTCACCACTTGAACCCTGTATGGATGAGGAGGAAGTACTTCGGAAAGGCCTTGCTGAAGATGACTCGAAGCGTCTAGGTGGAACTTGCAATGACTCAAAACTTCCTTCTAACATCTCCACAACTTTACTTATAGACGGCCGATCAGATGGATTAGATTGAATGCACCATAGGCTCACCATCATCATCTTCCTTGCTAATTCCTCTTCCTCTTTGGTCGTCACCCCATAGTCCCCTAGATCGCCTCCAACTTCTACTTGCTTGTATACCCAATCTGGAAAGTAAGCTTCACTTGTGCTTGTCCCGCTAGTGTTATTGTGCTTACGTGCCCCTGTCATTTCAAGAACCATCATCCCGTAGCTATACACATCCGACTTGTGAGATGCACCTCCAAGAGTCCTGAAAAACACTTCAGGGGCCATGTATCCGGCAGTACCTCTTGCACCCATTACTGACACAATACTCTCTTTCGTCTTGCACAACTTAGCCAACCCGAAATCAGATATTTTTGGGACAAATTCTTCATCCAACAGAATGTTGTGAGGCTTTATGTCAAAGTGCACAATTCTTGTGTTGCAACCTCTATGTAGGTACTCTAGACCTCTTGCAATCCCTTTTGCAATTTGGAACAATGTGTTCCAGTCCAAATGGGACCCATCGCCACGTACAAACCTATCCAAAGATCCATTCGGCATGTATTCATACAAAAGGGCTCTTTTCTTTCCCTCAAAGCAGAAACCTAAAAGAGTGACTATGTTGACATGAGAAGTTCTACCAATGCTAGCAACTTCATTAATGAAATCTTCTCCATTTCCTGTCACTTCACTCAAAAGCTTCACTGCAACTAGACGCCCATCAATAAGTTGTCCTTTGTAAACACTTCCATATCCTCCGTGTCCTAGTTTATGTAGGAATGAGTTTGTCATTTTCTCGATTTCTGAATACTTGTATCGTTTTGGTGCCAAACTTCCATAGTTCCTTATGAATATTTCTATTTTATCATTGGCAGCTTCGGGTCCTTTAGGAGAGACAGGTAAACTCAAGCGCCTTTTTTTCCATTGTCGGCAAACAAAGATTCCACATCCGAGGCCAACAACCACAATAACGGCTCCAATGATTCCAAGTACTAGGATTCAAAGATAAAAGATTGAAAATTTAGTTACTTGATACAATGAGTGATGATGGAACTTTAGTCTATGTAGTGAGAGTAAAATCATACCTATACCCAGAGAACTTCTCTTTGATTCCCCTGCAGTTATTATAGAATTCAAAGAAAATGTTTAATTCATAATTATCTGATCAGAACATTAAAACTTAAAGCTTAAAGATTGAAAATTTAGAGTTATATATCCTCCGGTAAGTAAATGGAAAATATGTGTACAATCTACATCTACATTTCATTTAAAGTTTAGATAATCTAAAATTTATATATTCTTACTTAAATAGTTAAATTAATAATGTGATGTAGAAATTAAACATCCTCTCAGAGTATTTATCATATTTACACAAGCCCCATTAACAAATTATGTGGAATACATTAATAAACATGTAAAACATGAGTTTTATATATTATTTTTTGGGGGACCAATCCTGCAGGTTCCTAAACACTACACACAAATAACAAGCACAGCATAATTTAATATAAAAAGTGGTCAATTTGGAAGTTTATCAAGAAAAAAAAGAAATGTCTTTGATAGAGTTTTTGACAATGTTTAAAACTGGACTGGTTTGGTTCAACCTACCCGAACCGAACCAACCAAAGGTTTGGACATGGTCCAACCCGAGTTTAACAACATTGGTTTTTAAAGCCCTGCCTCCTGTGAGTTTTTGTGTGTTGTTGACTCTTGACTCTCTGAATTAGGTTGTTATATTGTAAAGATTTAATTAAAAAGAGGATATTTGAGAGGTTAAACAAGTGACTGCAATCTTATAAAATTTCCAAATAGATAAAGAACATGTTAATGGTGTGACCAATATATGAATCTAAGAAATCAGAAAATCACATACCTCCTCCACTTTGGACAGAAATATTGTTACAAGTTGCAGTGAAATTGCCGCTAGTACAGTAGCAAACAAACTGATCAGGTGAAGTTGAATTAGACCCACATCGACCACTAGACCGATCACACCGATCACACTCGTCGTTATACGCCGTCCATTGTAGCTTGAAACCATCCTGCAAAGCTTGTCTCAAATCACTCACGGCAGCATTTGTTAAACGATTTACCCAAGACTGATCCACTGGGACAGTGATATGATTGTTGTTGCATTGCACCAAAACACTCCCTATATCGGTGTTGGTTAAACTTGTTCTATAGAAATAACTATCACTCTGTGTCCTGTTCACATCGCAACTAAATTGATAAGTAGCAGCCAACGGATTCACACCTATTATACCTTGGCATCCGTAGTACAGAGATACATCCTCCTGACCAAGATTATTGCCGTTAAAAAGGGTGGTGTTATAGGTGGTATTGTAGAGAGATACAGGGCAAATGGTGGTCTGCAGATCATTTCTAGCAATAGTGATTGTATGTGTACTGCTATCCTTATCTAGGACTCGATAGCTTACTGAATCTAAACGGAGCAGAGGAACATTAGATGGGCATGTTAGCTGAAAACTCGGGTGGCCACAATGTCGCGGCCGCCCAATTCCCCAGAAAGGATACTCGAAATTCATGTCTCCACATTGGACCGGCTGACCACATATATCGTATGGCAGACTAATTTCCTGGCCCTGAAGGGCCGGGAAATGGATGACGGTGGCTAGAACCACCGTTATCGCAATTATTACGGGGTTCGGGTTTAGACGGGATTTCATGGTGGTTTGAGCTAGTTGGGAGGAAATGACTAATATGATGGACACTAGAAAGGAAGGGGGTTTATGAGAAAAATGAAAGGGGAACAAGTCTACTGATGTGTTGAATTGTCAACTTTCATTACCCACGACAATGCGTGTTTATCAATTATCATTTAAGTTTAAACTTGAAAATCGAAATACAAGTTCCAGTTGACTAACAAATATCAAGTTGAGGCGTTATTAAGATGCAATACAGAGTCCACAAGTAGAGGCGCAACTTCTTTAGGGCCTGAGGGACCCTGCCCCCACTGATTTTTGACGCAGTGGTGGAATTTTGCGATTTTCGTAGGTAAATTGAGTCTGGGTTGAGTCCGACCGCCACCAATTTGATCTTCTGGCCACTACCGATCAAAAAAATTGAATCTGGCCCCTACCGATTCGAGAACCAAGCTTCGTCACTGTCCACAAGGATAAAAGTCTAACTTCTGATCCTATGGGGTTTATATGTCTAGTGTACTTTTTTAGTTTTATATTTACTTTGTGTCTTTGAATAATTATAAATTTATATACTTATTAAACAAGTTTTTTAAATAAAACTATTTCAAAGAACAATTTTTATGATATTTCTCATGTTTAATTTCTTTAACTAGGTGTTCTCAATTTATTTTTTAGTTTTATGCCTAAAGAATAGTTTTATTCTTAAAGCTAAAGAATATGGCTAAAGATTAGTTAAAAAGCCTAAGTGTAACGAGTTATGTATTACTAGAATATTTAATGTCCTAAAGGCATATGGTGTGGTGGTAATGTTCAATTTCTAATAACTAATGATTAATAATTTATAATAACTAATAAATAGAATTCAAAATTCGGAAACTCATCTATCGATGTGACATTGGGTCACTCAAAAAGAAAGTCACCGTTCAAAAAAAATCTATGCTAGAGGTGAATAGTTTAAATTCTGCAACGTGTAGGTTTAGGAAGGTTTAGGCATATATACGAATAGGTTAGTTTGTCGTTTAAAAAAGAACTAGAATATTTGATGGTGTTTAATGTGTTTTACTCTATTTATTTTAAAGCAATTATTTTTTATTTAAAATGAGAACGATTTTAATATTTAGTTTTGCTATCCTTTTTTTTAGAATATCATTGTTGATTTATGGTATATGAATAGGTCTTAACTATCTCATAAATAGTCGCGAGTATTAATTTACCACCTTAAAAGTCACAGATGATGTCTTTCGAAATACCAGGTCCAATTTCTTCATGGCTTAGTGCAACTTGTATAAAATGAGCTACTAGGTCTTGTTAAACTATTAAAAGAAACTAGTGTTTTCGAAGTTTGGCGCGTTGCGCCGTTGGCCATGATCTACGCAATGGGAGAACGAACGTAGACGAAAGAACTATATGAACGCACACGAACGTATGCGAAAGTACTATACGAATGCAGACGAACGTTGGCATAAGTACTATACGAACGTAGACGAAAGAACTATACGAAGGTGAACGTAGACGACAGAATTATACAAACGTACACGAACGTAGATGAAAATATTATACGAACGTAAACGAAAGTTGGTGGCGAAAATGGGAAAAAAACTTAACCAAAAAGTCGGTGTCCAAATTGGGAAAGAAATTAAAACAACTTACGTTGACGAACGTACTATACGAACGTAGACTAACGCCGCATAAAAAAATTGCTATACGAACGTAGACGAAAATACCGTACGAACGTAGAGCAACTTGGGTTAAAGATCGGGTGTTACAGACGAACGGAGACGAAAGTATTATACGAACGTAGGCGGACACTACGTAAAAAAGAAAGAAATAAAAAAAAGTAGGGGAAAAAAAACTTAACCAAAAAGGGTGTTACCGACGAACGGAGACGAAAGTATTATACGAACGTAGACGGACACTACGTAAAAAAGAAAGAAATAAAATGTGGCAAAAAAGGGGAAAAAACTTAACCAAAAAGTTGGTAGCCAAAACGGTGGAAAAATAAAAATTGTGGGAGAAAAACCTAACCAAAAAGTTGGCGGCAAAAATGATGAAAAAAAAAAGAACACCTAAAGAAAGGAAAAGAAAATGTAGCCAAAATAGGAAAAGAAAAACTAAAATAAAAAAGTTGGTGGTAAAAACGCAAAAAAAAAACTTAACAAAGAGGGAAAAAAAAAGAAGTGAAAACAAAAAAGCTAGAAATTAACTATTCAAATGAGCGGTATGAAAAAAAAAAAAAAAAGAACACCTAAAGAAAGGAAAAGAAAATGTAGCCAAAATAGGAAAAGAAAAACTTAATAAAAAAGTTGGTGGTAAAAACGCAAAAAAAAACTTAATAAAGAAAGGAAAAAAAAGAAGTGAAAACGAAAAAGCTGGAAATTAACTATTCAAATGAGCGGATTGTTAAATATATATAGAATACAAGTAAGCACTTTGATAAACTCCTACTATAGATATGGGTAGGGCTGCAAACGAACTGAACTTTCAGTAAACAGTCCATGAACTGGTCGGCGGGAAGTTCATTTGTGTTCGTTCGTTTGATAAATGAATTAACACGAACAAAATATTTTGTTTGTTTAGTTAAACGAACGAACATGAACGTCGGTAACGTGTTCGTCTATGTTTGTTTGTTTATGTTTGCTTATGTTCGATAGTTTAATAAGGTTTTTAATTTTTATAATTTGTCTTAATATTATTTTATTTTTATTTATTTTACCCAAATAAATAAATAAACAATTTACATGAGGTAAATATATGTATGCGAATTCACTTTTATTAGAAAGTTAATATATGCCCGTTTGTGTTTGTTTCCGTTCATGAACACTTTTTTGTATTAACACGAACAAAATATTTTGTTTGTTTAGTTAAACGAACGAACATGAACGTCGGTAACGTGTTCGTCTATGTTTGTTTGTTTATGTTTGCTTATGTTCGATAGTTTAATAAGGTTTTTAATTTTTATAATTTGTCTTAATATTATTTTATTTTTATTTATTTTACCCAAATAAATAAATAAACAATTTACATGAGGTAAATATATGTATGCGAATTCACTTTTATTAGAAAGTTAATATATGCCCGTTTGTGTTTGTTTCCGTTCATGAACACTTTTTTGTGTTCATGAATGTAAGTTTGTGTTCATGTGCGTTCATAAACAAAATTCACAAACGAACACAAATATGATTACTTTTTAACAAACGAACACAAACAAAAAATTTTGTTCGGTAAGTGTTCACGGATTGTTCGTGAACACATATTTTCCTTAACAAATGAATACGGATATGGCCTTGTTTGTGTTTGTTTGCCGCTCTAGATACGGGTAAATATTTATATTTGGAAAAGCCTGTTATCTACTTTTAAGAGTTTAAAAAAATTATCTACTTGAAGGATGTATAAAAAAGAATGTGATGTACTTAGGCTGAGGGGTCCCCTCCCTCTTCAAATTTTGGTGACCACGGGGAATCATCCCCTTCCTTCCCGACCTTTTCTCTTCTCTCTCTCTCTCTCTTGTATTGCTCTCTCTCTCTCTCTTCCCCGGTGGAGGTGACATGGCTGGGGGTGACCACACCCTTAGCCTTAGAGCATCCCGAATTGGCGAATTTGTCACTGTTTGTGAAGCCGAGGTGGCATTCGTCAGTTGCACATACATGCGTTGGGGAGGGACTTCCGTGGGCTTGCATCCATGGTGACATTTGAGCTTGGATTGGGTTAGGTTGGGTGGGGGCGCATTGGGCTTTTGTGTTTTCTTTTTCCTGTTGAACCAGAGTAGGGTTATTCACAAGCCGAATTGAGCCAAATCATGGTCGTGACTCATACTCGGCTTGTTTACATATCAAGCCTGTTTACAACCCAGTCGCTTTCGAGCACCAATATAAATAAAATTTCTTTTAAATGTAATATTTGTATTGAATTATTTTAATATAGATACATGTCAAGTATAAGTATGGTGGTAGCACATGTTATGGATTGGAATCATTGCAAGGTATGGAACTTGTCTCACATTGGTTGTATGGGCAATCAATGTGGGGTTTATAACCCAAGTCGGCTATCTCTCCCATCAAACTAGTCTTTTGGGATGAGTTCTCCTGTTTGGGTTGTAACAATGGTATCAGAGCCAGGTTCGGAGTGGTGGCCTGGAGAGAGCCAGCCGTGACCAACGAGGACGTTGGCCTTAAGGAGGGTCGATTGTTATGGACCGGAATCATTGCAAGGTATGGGACTTGTCCAATATCTGTTGTATGGGCAATCAATGTGGGGTTTATAACCCCAGTGGGCTCTCTCTTCCATCAGACTAATCTTTTGGGATGACTTCTCCTGTTTGGATTGTAACATCACATATCGTAGTTAAGCCCCCTCCTCTCTGTAAAAGGAAGCAACTATCTTCATAATTCCTTAACCTGGACAAATAAAGCAAAATGGTTCTACCTGGTTTCCTGTTGAACTTGGTTTGCAGCAAAACTGGTCGGTTCGTTAAAAAAACTGTCTAGCCGGATGAAAAGAACTGATGACCCTGCCAGTTTCCAGTCAACCGGTTAGACCAGTTGTTCTGGTCTCAATTAGGACATGTTTTGGAAGAGAGCCAAATCTCAGTGGTAGCAAAGTTAATCTCTAAAACGTTTACAAGGTTTAACCTCAGTTAATAGCTCAATATCTAAAGTTATTAATTTGCAATCAAGTAAATTTACTAATTTATAAACCCTATCCAACACAGAATCTAGCATTTTTTTTATATAGAGCAAAAATTTGATGAGTAAACTAGTGTAATGTGCGAGCCGCAACACCCCTAGCATTAAAAATATTACACTATACGTCAGATCATTAACATGTGATCAACAGGGGATAGGTAAAGGACAGTCTATGGATTTAAAATTAATTCTAATAGAGATCCATGTCCGCAGTGGCGGACTCAGGAATTTTTTTTTATGTGGTGCGGAATCATATACCTTATATAGGTCGTTTATCCATCAAGTGGCCCGGGTCGGTTCGGGTCGGGTTGACTCGTATACCAAAAATAATAATACTAAAATTATATAATCAACTAAAGGAAAACAAAAGCCCTAAAGTAATTTAAACATCATACATAGGCAAAACACACGGTCCGATTTTATATTATACTTTAACTAGCCCTTATACGTATCATACCAAGTTTCTTTAAATCGTCTTAACTCAACACCAAACATTGATTGTGGAAATTCTATACCTCGTGGTTGATATGGTCCTCTAAGTATGTATGCCCTTATGATTTCGTCTCGTTGATTAACGTTATATGACGAAATCGGTTTCTTATCGGCAAGATCCTTAGGAAGAGTATCCAAGTCAACGAATTCAGAAGGTTTTGAAGATAATTCTCCACTTTTCCTTCTAAGAAACCATTCCATAAATATATTGCTCATCTAAAACAGAACCAAAATTACAATATAAAAACCCAAAACAGAATCAAAATTACAATATAAAAACCCAAAACAGAATCAAAATTACAATATAAAAACCTAAAATAATATTGCTCATCTAATAATATTCACAGAAAGAATCATGCCAATGCCCTTATGGTGGAGTGGCACCCTCCTTGCTTTCCTTATGGGAGGTGGGGAGTTCGAGTCCTACCGGCACCAAAATGCTGCTGGTGGGTCGAGTTTTACCGCAGTGGGCCTTCGGACGGCGGCTTTTCTTAGGGAACTGGTGGATCCGGGTTACTCTGGGTACTCCTTCGTCCATTGGGTACTTTGAAAGTGCTCAGGATTGATTTGTTGGCTGTTCAAGAAAAATATTCACATAATCACATTTACCTAATTACCTTTTGGAGTTTTGTTGTATTTGTTCAATTATGACTGGTCAACGTCACAGGTTCCTCTTCTTTGTTTAGCGATCGCCGATCAGAAGCAGGGAGGGAGACGAACAACTTTTTCTTTTTGTTTTTCTTTGTTTAACGCTCTTCTGGCTTTATGTTTATTTTTTGTTTTTTTTTTTCATTTTAATCAATATTAAAACACATGTCGGCTTATTATAAACTTTGGGTTTCGGCTCATTCTTAAAATTGGGTTACTAACTAATAAAATGGGCTAGCCCATAACATATAATTATATATTTTTTTTCTTGAGGTCGGTTTCAAAAGTCCAAGGGGTGCGACTGAAAAATTTCATGGGGTGCGGACGGGATGAACGCGCGTATATAACACTAATTTTTTTTTCAAGGTGGGCGCCCGCACCCTTTGGGCTTACTATAGGTCCGCCCACGCATGTCCGTGCAGTCAATTAGCTGAACAAAAGGAACCAATGACCAGTTGGTTGTCGAATCATCCAGCTTGACTACCCGGTTTATAAAAATGGCAGAAAACAGTTACGAAGGTCATCGAGAACATGATTTGGAGAGAAGAATTTTAGTGAATAGCAGTAGCAAAGCAATCTTAAAATTCTTTATTTTTAACCAAGCAAAAAAATCAAATCGCACCATCTCTGTAACAGGTAAATGCCTCTTTTTCTCCTAAAGTTATCAGAATTATTCGTAATAAGATATTGGCTACAATTGAAAAGGTTTTATCAAGAAAATTTCCATAGGATTTTTTAGAAAACCAAACCCATCCAACATGAAAAATCTCGCAATTATTTATATGTATGGCGAAAAATACAAGTGTCAAAAATAATGAACGAATTCCATACAAAAATCAACAGATACATCTGAAAGCAGAGGATTATGATTTTAGTATTGTCTCTAAGATTTAAGTATTCACATTCTCTTTTATAACTTTCTGTCATGTGTTATATAACCACACACTATATAAGCAACAAGAAAATAGTATTTGCAGACTCATGTAACTGCAATCAACCATCAGAAGAATTTGGAATAGAGCTGCTAACCACTTTGTTACTAGATCAAGTATCTGGTGAAGTCGGTTCTGTGCTATGACCCTTCAAAAGACCACCATCATCCACCACAATATCAAGCACTTCCGGTTTCTGAGCATTCAAATCATCGTTCTGAATCCCTCTTAAAGTTTCCATCACTTCTTTCATTGTGGGCCTCATATCTTTATCCTGTTGCAGACACCGGAAAGCCAGCTCAGCCACCAAAGTAACCATCCTCCTCACCTGACCATTTGTCTCAAACCCGATACTCTTGTCAACCAACTCGGTTAATGTCTGGTTTTGAATCTTGGTCACAGCCATATTAGCCAGGTTTATGTCAAGCCTGTGCCTGCTGGTATCAACAGCTGGTAATGAAGATATGAGCTCCATCAACACAACTCCGAAGCTATAAACATCACTTTTATCTGTCAACTGATAGCATTGATAGTATTCAGGATCCACATAGCCCGGGGTCCTTGTGGTGCAGTGGAAACATGTGTAACATTTTCAAACAATCTTGACAGCCCGAAATCCGCAACTTTTACTTGGAAACTTTTATCTAACAAAATGTTGTTGGTTTTCACGTCACGGTGAATGATGCCTGATTTATGAAGATATGCTAGTGCGTCAGCTGTTTGTATGGCGATGTTGAGGCGAATGGGCCATGAAAATAGACTTGAGGTCGAGTTTGCTAGTTTTCCATGAAGATGATCGGCTATTGTACCATTGGGAATGTATTCATAAACTAACAGCAGTTCTTTGCTTCGTTTTGAGGTGCACCCAAATAACTTCACCAGGTTTTCGTGATCTAACACTGTCAGGATCCTAACTTCGTTTATGAATTGCTCGACCCGTTTGAAATTGTTTTCGTATAAACGCTTGACAGCAACTTCTCGACCGTCAAAAAGTTTACCTGAAATCAAAATTCAAATAGTTAAACCAAAGCCTCATAGATTTAGATATCACAAAAGTATGTTTATAAGTAATACCATAGTACACAGCTCCAAAACCGCCATCTCCAAGTTGCTTCGAATCATTGAAGTTATCGGTGGCTACTTCTAGTTCTTCATAGGTAAAAACCTGAGCTCCAAAATATGTGCTTTTTACATAATCTTTAGATGTTTCTGATGTTGTTGATGAAGGAAATGAAGGGTTGCTGGAAGTGAAATTGGAAGTGTTAGTAGTTAGTGTTTGGCTTGAACCGGCAGCGGTCAAAATGGCTTTGGTCTCGGTTTGGGCAGGTGATGCTGCTTTGATCGTACGCCTTTTTCTCCGTCGGCAAACAAAGATAACAAATCCGACTACAGCGACAGCGATAACCCCTCCAATGATTCCAAGTACTATGATTCAAAGATAAAAGATTCAAGTTTTAGCATTTTGAAAAAATGAATGATGAGAAAACTTTAGTCTATTTAGAGGCTGTGAAATACATACCTATACCAATAGAACTACTCTTTGAACCACCTGCAGTTGAAGTTCAAGAAATGTTAATTTCAAAATCAGTTCATGGAATAGAACTATTTTCTTTAGCATCTATGCTTAAGTTACTCTAGTAATTACCTGGGAAGTAGATGTAAAACAAACATTTGAATATATTGATTTAAATAAATATCGCAATTGAATATTAATTCAAATAATGTGATGTAGAATTTAAAGATCCTAGTTTTTATAGTGTTCATTTTTTTTTGAACGGCCAACTAAGAACGCACGGGAACTCCGTACGCAGCACCCATTGGCGAAAGGTAGCTCCATCAGGCGGCCCAACCCACACGGACGGAGCCCCGCGCCCACCCGTCTCCTGTTCCAGGAAAACCCGGCCCGCAAACCCGGTCGAAAGCACGACGGCAGCAAACCGGTAAAACCTGGAGGGATCAGGAGTCGAACCCATGACCACAAGGTGGAAGGTTGGGCGTGTTCAATGTATAACAATTTCAAGTAAAAAAGAAAAGAGTCGTTAGAGTTTAATAATACATATATGTAGATAATGTTTGATACATATAACGAGAACTAGAGAGTGAAATTATGATAACCGTCTTAGGGACTGTTTGGTAGGATATGTCTGATTAAGTGTTGAATCATTAAGAGGGTTTGAATGGTTCAACACTCCTTATTAGCTGAATGGTTAAAAGTTTAATGAAAACATTTAGATGCTTTTTTGTTGAAACGAACACTCTTAATGTTAAATGATTAAGTGATGAATCATTACAGCTTAAACATAAACTACATATATTTACAAGATTATAGCACTTGTCTATTTAAATTAATCATATACACACAAACCGGCGTGAACATATTATGTGGAACAATTTAACAAACATCTAGAATATGACATTTATAAATTGTATGATTAATACATATAATTAATTTTTTGGGGGAGCAATCCAGCGATTCCTAAACACAAATGACAAGCAATTAAGCATACCAATAATTTTAATATTGAAAAATGTGGTCAGCAATGTACATCGCTGAATAAATCCAAAGGCGACCTAACAACTTCTCTTTATTTTATGTCGTTTATTTTATGTACCACCAAACCATAATTCTATCAGGAAAACATGTTATTTACATGTTTAAGGATTTTTTTTATGTATATAAACTTTTAATCTACCAAATTAGCCTTGGAATATACAACTTATTAAGAGCAAATTAAACGTAATCTTTTAACCCTTTGAGATACTTATGAAAATAACCCCTAAGCCTCACTTTATTTGTAAGATTTTCTTATCCTACGAATTTTCAATCATAAAAGAGAGACAAAAAGTTCATACTGCAGTGAAAAATGTTAAAAAGATATTAAATTAGCCAGAAAAGTTTTAACGAAATTATAGGTCCTGCAAATATTCAAGTTTATTAATGTTTAGGGTGACTTACGAATTTTCAAGAAAAGTAGACATAATATTTTATAAAAGTTGACTGACTTTTTTTTAGTTTTACCAAACGAATTCACAGTTTTAAAATGTGAATGAAATGGTTAAATTAACCGGGTCTAGCGGTAGTTGAGTTTGGGTCAATTCTAACCAATTAACTTTTCCAATTACTGATGCATTCGTTTAACCGGCCGGTTCAAATACGTTTTTTTTTTTTTTTTATGGCTAGCACATACCTCTCCTAAAATCAACACCGAAAGTCTACTTAATTCAGTGGTGGAGCTTCAACTTTTAGATGGTAAGGGGCTAAAGTCACGAGATCCAACTGGACTCGATATATACAAAATTTTCGGACGAAAACGAAGAAATTTACACTACTTGACCAAATAATGGTAGGAGTTGGCACTGGCGGATCTAGAAACATTTTTCAGTAGTAACGTTTTTCATTTTAGTAGCAACGTTTTTCAAATTTCGTAAAAAAAAACCAAATTTTCCACTAATTTTCCACTACGCGCGCGAAGTTGAGCCGCAACATCCGCACCCCCTACTATTACTATAGATCCGCCCTGGGAGTTGGGGCACCCTCTGGCCCTTCTAATGCTTCGCCCCCAACTACTTATTAACCTCTTTCACATAGATGATGAACATGTTCACAAACCTAGCACAATATGAGACTACGAGATATCATAAAATAAAATCACATACCTCCATTTTCGACAGAAATATTGTTACAAGTTGCAGTGAAGTTCCCGCTAGTACAGTAGCAAACAAACCGATCAGGTGAAGTCGAGTTAGACCCACATCGACCATCGGACCGATCACACCGATCACACTCGTCGTTATACGCCGACCACTGTAGCTTGAAACCAGCCCGCAAAGCTGATCTCAATTCACTCTCGGAAACCATATTGGCATTAGACCCATCCACTGGTACAGTGATATGGTTGTTGCATTGCACAAATAGATTACTAAGACCAGCAACAATCAAGCTGGTTCTATAGAAGTAATTGGTAGTCTGTCTGTTATTCACAGTACAAGAGAATCGAAAGGTACCGGCCAATGGTATCGGTATATTTTCTTGGCAGTCGTAGAACAGAGATATATCCTCCTGACCAAGATTATTGCCGTTGAAAAGCGTGGAGTTATATGTGGTGTTTCGTAGAGGTAGAGGGCAAATGTTTTCCCAGAGATCATTTCTAGCAATAG
Organism: Ambrosia x helenae; assembly: GCA_030844895.1. Taxonomy (NCBI): domain Eukaryota; kingdom Viridiplantae; phylum Streptophyta; class Magnoliopsida; order Asterales; family Asteraceae; genus Ambrosia; species Ambrosia x helenae. The sequence goes on from JAUTDX010002041.1 coordinate 38,135, forward strand.
TGACCCTATGTGTACTGCTATCCTTTTCTAGGACTCGATAGGTTACTGAATCTAAACGGAGCAGAGGAACATTAGATGGGCATGTTAGCTGAAAACTCGGGTGGCCGCAGTGTTGCGGCCGCCCTAGCCCCCAAAAAGGATACTCGAGCTCAATATCTCCACACTTAATCGACTCGCCACAGATATTGTATGGCTGACTAATATCCTGGCCCAGAAGGGCCGGGAAATGGATGACGGTGGCTAGAACCACCGTCATGGCAAATAGGGCGGGGTTCCGGGGTAGACGGGGTTTCATGGTGGTCAGGGTAGTATGGGAGGAACCAATGAATGAATGATGATGATGATGATGAACAATGAATAAAGTAGAAAGGAAGGTGGTTTATGGGGAAAAAAAATGAATGTGGAACAAGTCTTATGATACTAGTACTTTTTAATCGTCAATTTTCATCAACACGCGTAAATACGTATTGGATTGAAGTTTTTAACAATTAAAGAACTTGATATGATATAGAATCTTCTTATTTGACTAACAATTTTTAAGTTGACCGGGAATTCGTACACGAGTCAATATTCAACAAGGATGAAAATGTAATTTGTAATACCATGTGATTGGTAGTTACGTTAAATATTTCTAAGAGTTAACTTCCTTTTCAGTCCTTGTGTTTTGCTCAAAAAATCTATTTCGGTCCAAAAGGTTTTTTTTTGTCTTTTTTAATCCAGTAGTTTAGGTTTGGTATTTATTTTGGTCCATTCCACTAACTCATCCATTTTCTTTGTCCTTTTTAATCCAATAGTTTAAGTTTGGTATCTATTTTGGTCCATTCCACTAACCTCATTCATTTTCTTTGTTAATTTCTTAAGAAAAGACCAAAATGCCCTTATAATTAAAAAATAATATATAAAAACCCTAAATTCTATTCTACAACATTAATATATAAACCCGATTATTAAACTTAATCATATTTTATGGTTATCTCGGAAGAAGAAACCGGGTGGATATTTCACATCTTCTGTCACTCTCACCTCCTTAAAATTCCGACCGATTTTGAACTCATTAACTTAAATGGAAAACCACAAACGATGTGACGTTTTTGAACTCTTGGAAATTTATGTGTTTTATTATCATGCGCTAGTAAATTATTGATATTTCAAATTTTCCACCTCTATTAATTTTTCCATTAATCACCTCAAATTTTCTAGTTGTTAATCCATCACACAACTGAAATACAGAAGAACAAATACTAAACATGCATTTCTTTGCCAGATTAATTTGTCGTTCTTGATTTAGACATCTAGTATTCGTCGTGTATACGTAAACAAGGGGATCTAGATCTGACAAATTGACTAAATTGACTCTGTACATAAGATCTTATTGACTCTATACATAAGATCTTATTATTAGCAAGCGACCACGTATATTACATAGAAGGCCGAAATATGTATAAATACAAAGAAAATCTATATCTATGTTCATATATATATATATATATAAAAAGAATATGGGTGGGATACGTGACACTTGGTAAAATCTTCCCCTTTGATTTCTTTCCAAAAGTCTTTTTTCCACTCATGTGAATGATACATGCACATTCCCTCTTGAATTTTCGAACGTTAATAAGTTTTGTAAACGACATTTTTTGAAGAAAAAAAAGAAGAAGAATTACACCTAATTAACGAGCATTTTATTATCTTTTCAAAGAGTATCATAGTATTATACAAAAGAGAAAATAAAAAACGACTTTTTTATTGGGCTTTTGTTCATGCATAAAAAAACACAATATGTTCAGATAATTCATTAATCATGTTTACACAAGTCACTAATTATGTTAAGATAGTATATGTGTTTTTGAACCTACTATTATATATAAGAACCCGCTAACTACATATACATTCACAGATATAGCCAGTTTGGTAATAATCAATTTTTTATATTGATTTGGTGTTGTTGGGTACATTGTATACAAAGTTTGATAAGCCGGTTAGATGCTTATGATTCTTAAAACACCAGGTAAATCTCTAGCTGATAAGTAATAATTAATCACACCACCATGCAATCATGCAAACCTCTAAAATCGTTTTGAATGTATCTACTTTTAAATCGACTGACACGTGGTGATTATTAAAATAGATACTTAAATTATGTATGAGTAGAGAAAATAAACAGTAGACATGAAAAGTTATCATCCTACAATCATTTTAGTCGATAGCAATTAGATTATTTTTATTTATCTTCAAAATGGATTTTCACCACTTACCTATTGATTGTTTTATTCGGTGTCATTCAATGTGATCGATTTTAAATCCATAAGAGTAAATGGCCAAATTCGTTCATGAGGTTTGGTCAATATTGTATCCATCCAAAATAAGAATTTTTGACACCCGAGCCACTATGGTTAGAAATCTAGTGCTAAATCCGTCCAATTTGCAAACTCTGTTAAATACTAACGTTAAATCATGGGATTCTTGGTCATTTCCTATTTCTTAATTGCCAAATTCGTCCATGAGGTTTGTTCCAAATTGCTAGATCGGTCCAAATGAGAATTTGTTGCTAAATCAGTCATTAACGTTTTGTTGTTGCTAAAACAGTCCAAAACGAATTTATAATGAATTATATGTGATTAAAACAAGATAAATACATTAAATATGATTAAAAATATATTTTTGGTAATTAAAATATGTAAAAATTTTGGTGTTTGTGGTGTTTAATAAAAATATATTAAATGTGTTTAACTGTTTATGGTGTGTTTCATCTTGTTTTAGTGAAATTTTTGGGTCGGATTATTAACTAAGGTTTTGGAAAATGGAAAATCAAACGAGTTGTGTTGGTTGAAATGGTCGGAATGGCTAACCATCCAAGACAGTTCGGTTTGAACTGATGTTTTTTTAAATCGTGAGTTTACATTATTGTTTAAATGATAATGGATTGACAAATGGTTCATATAAATTTCAAACGAGTAGGTTAATTGATTTTTATCAGTTTAAATGATGAGAGAAATTTAGATGTTTATGAATTTTGTGGAAATCTTGATTCTTCTTTTTCCACTCTGTATTTAGAAAGAAGAATTAGAAAAACAATATGCATATAAAATATGCATTTGGAATTGTGGTATACTATTTTTTTATTTAAAGAAAAACTATACATTAAGTATTTTTTTTTATTAACTTATGCATTTCCTAGTTACACTCTCAAAACTACACCTTAAGATTTTAACCTTCACTCTGATGATAGACATCATTCTATACATATTGGCAAGGTTGTATAACTCGCTAGGCGCTAGTCGGCCGGTGGGGTACCGACTAGGGATTAATTGGGATTAATCAGGATTAACCGGGATTAATCGGATTGGATTTATATATGTATTTTTCCAAATTTATACATATATAATGTTAATTTTATACCTTATATGTATAAATTTTGAAGTTTAGGGGCCAAATATAAACTAGTGAATATGGATGTGGGTTAAATATTAAAATACTTGAACTTAAATAACCGTAATCACCTTCATCGTTTACCATACCCCGTTTTTTCCTCCCGTTCCTTCTTTCATTGTATGGAACCATCAGACGCAACTAGGGTTTTTGGAGTTTCATCGATTTTGGTTCTAAATCATGGATTATCATCCAATTTTGAGCTAAGACCTTATTTGATTTGATCGATTTGCTCCAGTTTTGACCAATTCGAATTCATTTTTGACCTAATTTTGAGTTTTTTAGGTCCGACTAATCGGTGATTAATCGCGATTTTTACAACACTGGACCGCCACCGATTAATTTAGTGATTAGCCCAAAATTAATCAGTAAAGTGGGGACTAGCGATTAATCACCGATTAATCGGTGGTTAATCGGGATTTTTACAACCTTGCATATTGGTACTGTTAGACTTATGTATTAGTGGATAGTTCAAATGAGAAAGAAAATATTTTGTAAGAAAAAAAAACAGATTCTAACAAATATAAAGCTTTCATTTAATAATTGTATTGAATCTTAAATTGATTATTATTTTCTTGTAACCCCCACTAAATTAGTTAAATAAATGAAACTCACTATTCATTTTTAAAATATATTCTTCCAAATCAAACCTTGTTTAGAGTGTAGAATAATTTTAATATGTGTAGGACATATGTATAATGAATTTTTATGTGTGTATGATAAACGTATAATAATCTCGATATATGTACGATAAACATAAGATAATTTAATATATGTAGGATGAATTTTTATTCAAATCTTTATCATTTATATAGACGTAAAAATAACCTAATTTTGGTTTGTTTTTATATTGTTAGGGTATTTTCGTAATTTGATACATACTTTATCTATTTTGATGATTATGCTATTTTATGTGATTTGATAATTTAATAATATTACATTTTTAAGATAAGAATAATATTCAAAATCTCAACAAACAAATATATATCACACAACATATCCAATACGTAACAAACACTATTTGGTTGAGCGGTTTTGGGTAAAGAATTTATTCCATTTTACATATTTTTATTTTTAATTATATTTAATATATTTATCTTGTTTTAATCATATATAATTCATTATAAATTTATTTTGGATTGTTTTAGCAACAAAAGAAAAACGTTAATGACTAGTTTAACAAAAATTTCTCACTTGGACTGATCTAGCAATTTGGAACAAACCTCATGGATGAATTTGACAATTAAGAAATAGGAAATGATCAAAATGTCCATGATTTAACGTTGGTATTTAACAGAGTTTGCAAATTGGACGGATTTAGCACTAGACTTCTAACCGTATCATCAAACCCTACGATCTTAGTTTTTAGGTTTTCACTTTTTTGGATTTTTAGCATGTAGTTTTTAGAATTTACGTTATATCATTATGTCTTAATGTAGCATTATGTTTTTTTTCATCATTATATCATTTTTGCGATTCATTGTGTTTTTTTTCTTCAGTATTGTCTTATATTTTTTGCCATTGCGCTATATTTTACAGCTTATTATGTTATATTTCGTAATTTATTTTGTTCTTTGTATACTTCATATTTTTATTACACAATGTAAGATAACATGACCCGTAATGATTATTAAGTTGCTGAATAATTCAATAATTACGTTGATGGAAAGAAATATGAATACTTTGATGACGACGTCTAATTGTCTAAAGGGTTTTACGCTATTTGTTTATTACCATAACAAACATTGTATGGTTTAGATGAAAACGATTTGCATTAACTTATAGTTTATAAGGATTAATATTTAATTAATTCTCATTGATGGATTGACAACAATATTTGTATATTTATAATTTTTAGAATAATCAACGTTTTGATTTATGGCATATTATGAGTAAATGACACGTTTTACGGTATATATTGAGAAGTTAAATTTTCAACTAGCTAGTAGTAGACTTAACAACCAATATTTTGTTTTCTTACTTGATAGAGTTAAAAAAAAGTAGCTATAGTTTGCTTACAGTTCATTTTATTAGAAAAATTTTTACTAACGTCATTTGATGCCATAATTATGTTTTTAACATCCCCATTCACAACACATTTTAATAAAAAATAATTTTTCTCTCTTCCATCTACACAACCCAACTCCAACACACATTCACAACCCAACTCAGCCTAAAAATAATTTTTTTAAACGAACTTGAGTTTTAATAAAATTTATACCAGGATGTTCAAAAAAAAGCTAAAAAATAAAGTGTATTTAGTTTTTTTTAACTTGAATATTATAAGTTATTTAAGTAATTAAGTTAGTGGGGGGTTTATTTGGGTTGCAACTAAGGTTGCCACCACAACCGTATTATGAGGAGGTTACAATCTTTTGAGTTTTTTAATATTATTTTCACTCACGATCCCAAGCTAGGATCACCAATGAGAGTGGTCTGAATAAGCAACTTGGGTTGTAGCCTAGTGGCAAGAGGCAAGACTTCTTTTTGAAAAAGTCTCAGGTTTAAATTTTGAACACGGCGAGAATAAGGAAAAAGTAATCGTTTAAAAAAATAGGAAAATGAATGACGGTGGCTAGAATCACCATTATTACCAATAGGGTGGGGCTCGTGATCTAGACAGGATTTTATGATGGCTGGGAGACTTTGGGAGAAGACGATGAATGATGAAAAAATGAGTGAAGTAGAAAGGAAAGCAATTGATAGCAAAATGAGAAAAGAACAAGTTTTTTTCTTTCTTTTTGTAATCGTCAATTTTCATCCAGGAATAACGTTTATAACAATTTAAGAGCTTGAAATAGAAGCTTCGAGTTTGACTGAGAATAGTAAAAAAAATTTGGATTATAGATATATGTAAACTAGTTTATCCCTCGGAAGCATCCCGGAATAGACAAATGTAATATGAAGTGACAAAATGCTTGTACTACTATAAAAAGAATATGCCGTTTTTTAGATTTTGTAAATGATCAACACTCGTCTCTGTACAATTGTCACTTTCTCAATACACTTTAAAGTTGCGATGTGAACCCGAAAAAAAAAAAACCAAATTAGTATCAAAGGATATGCACTACGCCAAAATAGGCCTACGGCCACACTTTTTCAAAAACCACCATGCCACACTTTCGATTAAATGTGTGGCTAAAGGTCATTTTTCATATTACAAAACCTTCCAGCATACCTTTTACCACACATCTTATGTATTCATGTGACCAATGTATAACATCTCAAAACCCTTTAGCAACACTTAATAAAGGGTATTCTTGATCCCAGTAAGAAATACGGGTACCCTATAGCCACATTTCTAAGGTGCTACGGCCACTAAACTTAAATGTGACCGTATGATACATACGATGACTCGACCTATGGTCACATTTTGAGCTGGAAAAAAAAGTGTGGCGGAAGACATATGGTCACACTTTTTTGGTGTGGCCAAAGGCCTTTTTTGGCGTAGTGATGTCATGATGATGATGATGATGATGATGGTAGGTGATTTTAATGTGTAAAGTGAGCATATGTTAATGATTGACATAGTTGTTCAATTTTCACTAAATAAAACAATTAATAGGTAAGCAATGAAGATCTATTTTAAAGATAAATAAACATGATCTAACTGTTATCGACTAAAAAGATTGTAGGATATTAACTTTTCATATCTTCAGACTATTTCCTCTACTTATATATAATTTAAGTATCTATTTCATTAATCACCACATAAAAAAGTTGGGGTTTTTTTTTCTAAGACCCTACCCCATAACCCGGGATAATTATAGATAAAGCAGGATTTAAACTTGACTTAACATTATCAAGATGGCATTACTACCTTAACAAGTAGATCAAAATATTAGTTCGAAGTGTTAACACGTGTAATACGTTCTTTACGATAATTACAACCCATAAAATTTAAGTTTGCAAACTTAGAAACATAAGATTTGCGAAAGCCAACAAGACACATCGTTCGGTTCTTCTAAAATTGAGCTTGATCTTCGTCCGTCCTTCATGTCATACACCTAGGGTCGAATACGAGAAACAAACCCATGCTAGATCGTTAGTTTAATCATTGAATATAACAAAACAAAGAAAAGAAAAACATGGTGAAAAACCCGTCGTAGCTTCAATTGTAGTACCCTGTTTAAATAGTCAATATTAGCAGTATATGCATATGTATATAGGTATGCATGCATATATTAATAATATACTAATAAGTATACACATAAATATAGTTAACTAAAAGAAATCTTAGTAAACTTTTAAATATACATAATTAGCAAAATATATAAAAGTTTAGAATAATTAAGTTTAGAAAATATAAATATAAATATGCATATTAGATATTAATTGTAGGTAAATTTCTTTTAAAAACCTTGGCTGCATCAATTTAGCAAAAAAAACACCTTATGCATATTATATATCAATGTGATATTAACATCTATGTTAATAACAACAAAACTCCCTAATTTAAAGGTGTTCTTTTTAACAAATTTAAAAAAGAAATAAAAGATAAAACACATTGAATTCGGTATTCAGAGAAAACATATTTTTTTTTTTTTAACTTTAGTCAAAGATAAACAAAGTTTCCTAATTTAAAGGGGTGATAAAATCATGAGTTTTAAAATTTAAACATATACTAACATACTAAAGTATATCCTACAAATACATAGTAATGCACACCTATTTCATTTGCTAAAATACTTAGGCATGGATATAGATCTAAATTCAAAGGTTGAAGCTTCTAAGGTTGGTTCTTTGTTACGTATCTTAGTCATGTAAATGTTAACTTCTTGGTTTTGCATATTCATTTAGATGAAAAACATACGGAAATGAACAAACCAATAGCTACACAAGCGTTTAAAGTTGTATTAATGTTTACTTTTAATATTAACATAGTTGTTATTTATGTGGTATACTGTATGTGTTTTATTGCGGATAATGATGGTAATAGTGTTGAGATTATTTTCTATTTCTATTAACTTGTGTATTAAATATTTTTGATTTATTTTAAGGATCGAATGCATGAAACTAATAGGAAGAGATCCAAGAGGCTCTCTGAATAAAAATGGAATCAAGTTATTGATCTAGATAGTTTTGGTGAAAATGACAAAGAAGACGTATTTGATAATACTGCAAATAAGATAAGATGGAGGAAACTCATGCTCACCAGAAAATGTAATAATCAAACATGAAAATACACAAGAAATTGCAGGGATCGGTCTAAATGACGAATGGTGGGCAGACTATATAGATGAGATCATGCAGATTTGGAAGACTTTTGACTAAATTGATCTTATGATTCAAGTAGTTCACACTTGAGCTTTGAGTTTTCAACTTTTATGTTTATTAATACTTATTTTTCCTTTCCTTTCGTATTTTATTTTATTTTATTTTATCAAATGTTTCTTGAAGTACTTTATAATTTAAATGTTAAATCTTTTTAGTTACTAGTCATATATAATGCTTATGATGTATATCCACCGCAACAATGCTACAATAAATACTATATGAATTTCAAATAAGTATCGCAATGCAAAGTGTCACTCCCGCCGCATCGCGCAAGTTTCCTACTAGTGTTTATAAAAGTATAAGATCAAACTTAATGATTTTTTTGAACGGTGAATTTCATATGAATGACCAAATGTCACACTGCCTAATCGGCAGCCCTAGCCAAGGTCTGCCCCAGACTACGTTGTCTTAACCGGGCCCGCACTGGTGTATCAGACTTGGTTACGGCGTTCCCCGAAAACTGTACTGCCTCCACACGAATTTCCTCGCTGGAGTAACACTTGAGTGAAAACCGGGGTGCGGCTCAGGATCGAACGCTCATCGGTACGTTTGTCATCATCATTGCCCGGATGCTGTAGAAAATAATAAAAAGAGTGAGAATTGAACCTGGATCACATAAAGCACCAAGTCTTTTTCCAACCACTCCATCACTACCTCATTGCATCAAACTTAATGATTATACGTGTAAGTTTGCTAACAAAATTACCATAAAAAGTTTAGGGAGTCTTAACTATTCAAATCTGACTCTATAAAATAAAAATGTGAATCGAATTCAATCTACGAATTACAAACAATGAATTCGGTTCAGATTTTCAATCCGCTTAAAATCCCTATTTCAAATTCAGTTTTCTAGTCGGACTTGAATTTGTTATTTTTTTATCTGACTTGACATGAATATATAGTTTCTATCTTATGAAAAAGCACATACAATTTTTATTTGATTTATATACATTATTTATTTAATGTTTTGTTTTTTTTTTTTTTTTTTTTGCTTAATGTAACTCGGTCTGTTGTGTTTAAATTTTTTAACTCTCGGTAACTTTCAAAAGGTCAAAATTTGAAAACCATTTAGATCTAATACGTGGCGTTATAGTTTATGAATATTTGCGTTAACTCAATGATGCCGTGTCTCAACCGAAGTTGGGGCTACACATAAACAACACATTTGGAAGGGGTTTAACAAAATAGACACTTCAGAAGAATTGTGTGCTGACAGACATGTCCAATGATTTTGACCCATTGAAATTTGTCATGACTTTCGACTTTTTGGCCATTGGTTTGAAATACATGTCCCACGGTATGACTTCTATTTATTTTAACATTATTATTTTTATTATTATTTCTTATAAGTATAATTAATCTTCTGGTTTGAGTTATTCAGATTATTCAAATCGGGTATCACATTTTGGCAACAGAATTCAAACTCGAACCGATTTAAATTCGGAAAGTTTAACACTTCTTGATTCGAATTCCAACGGCTTATGAAAATTAGAAAAAAAAAACAATATATATATTTTAAAAGTTCATATATGTGATCATTATTAAGTTACATCTCAATAGTGGATAAGCGAGCAACAAGTTGCAACCGCTATCCCTTTTTGAATTGCAAAGCTGTTGAAATGAGACCTTTATCTTACAATTTTAATATCTCGGTTATTTGTTAATTTGTATTTGAATATGTAGCATAAGATTTGTGCAGGTCAAAGGAAAGGTCCGGTTAACTTAAAGTCGGGTGATAGGGTATCTTGCTGAGCTGGATGGGTGCGTGTTGAGTTGAACATTTAATCAAAACGCTACTAGGGATGGCTTGCATCTGGGCTTAAGGTTGGACAAAGTCGGTTGTTTCTTTTGGACTTGATTCAATGGGCCGATAAAAAAGTATTGAGCTCATGTTATGTTTAATGGCACAAGATGATAAGAAGTTATGACATGGCCCAGCAGTATTATAAGAAGCCTCGAGATATACCAGATTAAAAGGGCCGGTTGCTATTTTTTTTCTTAAATAGAGTCCAGAGATCAATAATCAAAAAAGTCAATATTCTCTATCACAAACAACCAGCAGCGATTAGGGCTTCAGAAGATGATTTATCTCATTACATAGATTGTATGATCATCTCTTTCCACGCTTGGCATGTTCTCTTTACAAAGATATTGTCTCTCGTCTTTCTCTTCATCCGTACAGGTTCTTTTGTTGATTACTGTGTCTCACATTAGGGTTTTGAGTTTGTTCAGAATAATCTGTTTGTTGTGTTTCTCAAGTGTGATCCTAGAGTTTGTGAGATCTTGTTGTGTAATCTTGTACAAATTTGTCAGGTGTTATGGTATTTTCTATGTATTTTTAATATGTAATGGGATTGAACAATATTCGGTTTGGGATAGTAAATGGAGGTTTTATGTTTTGATATCATGTTTTTGACAAAAATCAATTCTACTAAATACAAACCCTTAGTTCCTAGGGCTCTGCGAGTCACTGTAGACCACCTTCTGTACTCGTTCCAAGAGCACACTGCCTCAGGGGTCAGGGATCCACATGTGTCAAATGCTGAAAGGCAAACGGAAGAAACACGTACTGATTCTCTAGACATTCTTTGAAAAATATTATATACTTATAACAGTCGAGTTGGTTCGGTTAATGGTTCATAGAAGGTGGGTTGGCTCATTTACAATTTTTTTTCCATTCATTCAAATCGACTTTGAAAATACAAGATTGACAAAATTCAACGTGAAGTGGTTTCAATGATGTGATCGAACTAGACCAAAAGTGAGAACGTGAAAAAATTAAGTAGTTTGAGGACTGGATTGATTGGATACATCTGATTCGGTTTCATTAGATCTGGTTCCGTGGCACAATTGAGAGGGTGTTGCTTTTTGTAAATAAAAAAATTGCTATATTTTTTTAAAGGCAAACTAACATATTACTCAATGACAAGGCATCGTTCGGTCCAATTAAATCAGCCAACACCTAAAACCCATATCGACCCGGCCTACGTGAACCGGTGAATGACTGATATGATAATAAACTTATTGATAAGGGAATCTCTTTTTCAAACTTCAAAAGCATAAGCACCTTTCACGGATGATTCATAAAAGTAGGGCTTATCTCCTTTATATCGGGTGTTTATCGTATAATGAACACAACTGTCAAAGCGTAGCTTCAGGGTCCACCAACAACTATATATGGATGACCGGGTAACCCTAATCATTCATTCACATACTTTATCTCTCTCAGCCACTTTCTCTCCTTAAAGCACGAATACTTATTCTCACGCCGGAGGGTGGTCACATGGATAACCCATTTCTGCGGCGAGTCCTAACGGAGTTCTGTTTTACAGTGGTTCGAGTCAAGCCCTTTTGAAATAGTTTAGATCGAGGTTTCTACCCAGAAGACCAGACCCTGAGGTACTTGTTTCTTCACTCAACATATAATTTATATATGGAGCTCGTATCGATATATCAAAGTTCAATCTTTGTATAATACACTTGTTGTGTAATGGATGACTAGGGCTTTGGCCTATGACATATTGGTCGAGGTTCAGTTCTTAGTTGTGAACCATTCTAGTCTAGTTTCGGGCTAAACCATTAAAAAAAGAAAAAAAAAAAAAAAAAAAGAATAAAAAAACCTCTAAAATCATAGTAGCCAATAAGGTTTGGGTTCGGTATTGAATCGGTCACCGACTCGGCCGTTCTAGACTCATATTTGCTCAGTATCAAACATTTTATTAGTTAAGTTTGTAGTTAGGAATGTTATTGTTTTTTAAGAGAACCTGATATTTTTGTTGATGCATCAAGTATGTAGTTGCTAAGTGTTTTTAAGGTTTTCTTATTATCACCTCTTCTTTATATGCTAAAACTAGGTTATATATCGGGAACTTTCCGAGACAGACAAATCAAATATGAAATTACAAAGTGTGTGTTACGATGTAATATATAAATTAATGTACTATATATGGAAAATAACAATTTTAATCATGTGAATAAGAACGAAAATGTATATTAAAGAGAGTGTACGTTTTAACGAGGAACAGAGGCAGAAGCCACCATTAGATTATTTATAACCTAAATTTTTTTTGCGGGAATTTAATGATGAGGATGACCTCATCAAGTGATATGTCCCCACCCCAATTGCTATATAGATATAGATAGATAGATAGATAGATTCTCGAGCATGTTAAATCAAGATTTATAAAACAGTTTAATTTAATGTGGGCCAAAACCGTCAAAGGAGGAGAAATCCAGCCCAATAAAAGAACCTATAGTAAGAAGGGCCTACATCATTTAACAAAGTCTGTAAAACAAACCCAAAATAATGCCTAAACCGTCCCTAAATCTACATCATGGGCCTTTAGATTTATCAGTCTTAAACATTTAGAGGTCCAATAACAAATTGGGTACCCGAAAGGCCGGTAGTGGTACTGGGTATAAGAAATATGGTACTTCAGTACTCGATTCCATATCATGAAGTAATATTTTTAATCTTTATTTATTTTCCACTATTTTATGTTTTATTAGGATTATTAAGTTTATTTGTTTATCCTAGTTAATAGATAACTAGTGTATTGTCGCGCGCTACGCTGCGCGTTTTCGGTCATTATCGTTTCGGCTTATTATAATAAGAGTGTGACATCGGTTATTATCGATCCGCTTATTATAATACCAGTGTGACACCGATAGCGCAAATCAAGAAAAAAAAAAACAAAAAATCAAAGAAAACATACCACCCTCGTTTTAAAGACTTTTTAAACACTTAAAAACACATATTTGTGAAAAAAAAAACTCAAGTTCTACAATCATAGACGTAAAAAAAAATCTGAATTATTGGATTGCAAATAGAATATATGTAGCACACACTGACTGCTTTTATTGCAAATCCTACCAAACATAAGTCATAAATCAAGATAACAATAAACACATAGTAATTAAGTATAATAAACTGTTGACATTACACTACTTTACAGTATTTCATAATGAAATAAAACGCTTAATTGTATCCAATCACAAATTAAAAAAAATACGAACACATTGTTTACAATTAGATATCACTAAAAACAATAATTATTATAATCTGTATATCTGAATATGTATATCATAGATGTACAATATGGTTGTTGCAAATAATTATAGAAACATTATGGAACCCACTCTTCCTTTTCTCATCTCCATAGTGTCAGCTTACCGACACCACAGTCTCCATCTTTTCCTCACCTACACCAGGATCTCCATATTTGCTACCTTTATTTAATTAAATTTCAACACCATCTCAATATCTTCTTCTCAGAAACTATAATTACAAAATAAACACTTTAGCGGAGGGGAATCTCAAAGACGGCGTTTGGCAAAGTAAATAACAACGTAAGGCGAATGGGAGAACCAAATGCAGGATTTTTCAAAGACGGCATTCGGAAGAGAACCAGCAGATTGTACGTTATGCTTGCATTCTGGTACATCATTTATGGGGTTCTGTGGATGGAGACTCACCGGTGGTCTTCCACGTTTTCCCTCCACCATCAACACTACAAAGATCTCCACGTCTTGGGCTTTGTGGGTGGGAGGCGAGCAGGTGGCGGTGGGTAGTTGTCGGTGATTTGCCGGTGGTCCACGTCTCTCTTTCTCACTCTTACTGCTGTCTCCCTTTTCTGTCTCTATTTCCCCATTTTTCTTTTGTAGGTGAGAGGATGAGAAGTGTGATGTGACAGGTGGAATCTGGAAGTCACGTATGGAGAGGGAACTGGTGTGGAGCCGTGGTGGTGGTGTTAGTATATATATGAAAAGGTGAGTAAACCTTGGTGATGACACGTAAGGTAGCATCTAGCTTTCTGTCCTTGTACGTGGAGGGCATGAGAGTATCATAGTCACACGTGTAAAGCCACTCAAACTTGGGAGAAGAAAGAGGACACAAAGTAATGCTGACCCTTGATCAATTTTGAATGTACATGATTTGTTTGTCTACTGTTCAACTTGAGTTTTTCAATAATACATATAATTATTAGAAGTTTGAGGGATTTGAGTCTACATCGGATCTTTGAAAAGTAAGGAACCTTATGTGTATATATAGATCGATAGGCATAGAACAGAAATCCATCGAGTTGTAATTGTTTTCAATTTTCGTTTGATAACTAGTGTTTGACTCGCGGGCGTTGCCCCCGTGGATACATACTAACCCAGTAAAATATAAATATGGGACTTGAACCAACGACCACGTGATTAAAAGATAGGTGCGGCATCACAAGGTTCGATAGTCAAGCCACACATAAAAGTACACAAAGCTTTATGTTAACAACACTCAAACTAATAATGTTTATGAATAAACACTAACAATTATACTCGATTGCAGACGGTCTCTTTTGAACCATTGAATTGTCATCGTCTGAACCGTTGAATCCTCGTCGAAAACTCAGGAAATCACAAGATGTTATCACTGCTCTAAATACTTAACTAAAAGTTGCCCGCCTTTGGACCTTGGCTCCGTGACTCAGTCCCCCTTTGCAGGTGGATGATGTTGCCTTTGTATCTTTAGTGGACATAGCTTTGTCTTTGTTTGCATGGATTTGTCTGTGATGATGAAAACTTGATAAGAATGATCTTGAGAGATGAGAGAGTAAATGAAAAGATAAGAAAAAGTGATACAAAGATAAGCAAGAGATATGTTGGTCTGACCTATCACCACGTCAATGTGTAAAAGTTATAGACTTTGAAAAGAAAAAAAAACTAAAAGCATGAACCAGTCAAGCAAGGACATGTGGCCCACTAATGTGATACTACTATGGCGAACCTCCTGTAATGTAATTGTTATATATAATTACTAGTGGCAATATTGTAAATAATAGCCTAGATCCATTCAATTGCTATACTGTTCATAAGAGCTTCAAGAATGTTATATTAACTAGTTGAAAGCCCGCGCTTCGCAGCGGTTTGTTGGTCAGATCATTGTCTGAACTGGATTTAGGAAGTTTGTAACAGATGACCCAACTAGAGCTTAGCAAAACGCCAACACCTTTTATTATTAAATTCTAACACTACACCTCCGTGTCGTCGTTTTCGCTTTAAATCAACAGTCAATGGTCACACATAACGTAAAAGTGTAAAACAACTTTATAAATAAAAGTGAACTGTATTTTATTAGTTATTATATATTCTCATATAAACAAAATATGAATGCTCTTCTCGAGCACTAATCTCAGAAGAAAGATTTCAACTTTAGATGGATAGAAGGGTATTGTTTGGATTTTGGAATTATGGAGAATGAAGATGGATGGAGAACATTTGGTCAAAAGCCAAAAGGGCAGTTGGTATAGCTAAGAATGTTAACAAAGGGCAAAGACGTAAACAACATGTAAAACATGTTCAGTTTGTACACTGTTTATAAGAGCATTTCAAATTTTGTTTATATATAGAATATTATATATATATATATATATAAAAACCTTCATGAGGTTTGTCTGCCTCATAAAAATCGTATGTTCATCTTGATACCTTTGTTTCGTTTCTAACATATCTAACCCTATATGCTGGTTATTTATCGTTCCATACCCTATGATTTATAAGGCTATGATGTGGGTTTAGGGGAAGGCATCGGGGAGCCAAGGTGCCCCCCCCCCCCCCCCCCCCCTCTTTCAAATTAGGTGCAATGGAGGAAGCTTGTATGTTTATGTTTTAATGAAATAAAGTGGAGGAAAAAGAGGAAGGGGAACCCGGTGTGAGATGCAGGAATGATAATCTGATTTGGGGGACTTGGGGACCATACCCTTTAGCCTAACTAGTTC